>CAUYQV010157700.1:0-31595 GCA_963574575.1 Galagoides demidoff | reverse complement strand
CGTACACCTAAGGTGACAGGTTTGAATCCCCAGCCCAGGCCCGCCAAACAACGATGGCTGCAACCAAAAAATGGCCGGGCGTTGTGGCGAGCGCCTGTGGTCCCAGCTACTTGGGAGGTAGAGGCAGGAGACTCGCTTGAGCCCAGGAGTTGGAGGTTGCTATGAGCTATGATGCCATGGCACTCTACCCAGGGGGATAGCTTGAGGCTCCATCTCAAAAAAAAAAAAAAAAAGATTAAATGGTTATAAGATATTAGTTTCATCTGGTTTTCTGTTCGGTTCCAGATGTCTATGTCTGTATTTTTGTGCCATTACCATGCTATTTTGATCACTGCGGCCTTGTAGTACAGCCTGAAGTAGTCTGGTAGGCTGATGCCCCTGGCTTTGTTTTTATTACTAAGAATTCGCCTTGGCTATACAGGTATTTTTATGGTTACATACAAAACGAATAATTATTTTTTCCAAATCTTGGAAGTATGATGTTGGTATTTTAATAGGGATGGCAGTAGATTGCTTTGGGAAGTATAGACATTTTAACAATGTTGATACTATGAGCATGATTATGTTCTTCCATTTGTTAATATCTTCTGCTATTTCTTTTCATAGAGTTTCGTAGTTTTCTTTATAGGGGTCCTTCACCTCTTTTGTGAGGTATATTCCTATATTCTTTGAAGCTACTGAGAAAGGAGTTATGTCTTTGATTGGCTTTTCATCTTGGCTGTTACTGGCATATCCAAAGGTTACTGATTTGTGTACATTGATTTTCTGTCCTGAGACGTTACTGTATTTTTTCATAATTTCCATGAATTTTGTGGTTGAGTCTTTGGGGTTCTCTAAGATCATATTGTCAGCAAAGAGGGAGAGTTTCACTTCCTGTGCCCTCATTTGGATGCCCTTTATTTCCTTCTCTTGCCTGATTTATTGGCTAGAACTTCCAGCACTATGTTGAATAGTAGTGGTGATAGACTAGGACAACCTTGTCTTGTTTCAGTTCTGAGTGGAAAAACTTTCAGTTTTACTCCATTCAGTATAATATTAGCTGTGGGTTTGTCATAGATGACTTTGATCAGTTTAAGAAATGTGCTGCCAATGCCTGTATTCTTCAGACTTCTAATTAGAAAAGGAGGATGAATTTTATCAGATGGTTTTTCTGCATCTATTGAGAGGATCATATGGTCTTTGTTTTTGCTTCTGTTGATACGGTGAATAACATTTATGGACTTGTGTATGTTAAACCAGCCTTGCATCCCTGGGATGAAACCTACTTGGTCTATATGACTTTTTTGATGATAAGCTGTAATCTATTGGCTAGGATTTTGTTGAGAATTTTTGCATCTGTATTCATTAGTGAAATTGGTCTGAAGTTCTCTTTTTTAGTTGGGTCTTTTCTGGTTTTGGCATAAGGGTGGTAGAACATGTTGGGGAAGATTCCTTCCTCCTCAATGTTTTGGAATAATTTTGGCAGTGTGGGAATAATCTCTTCTTTGAAGGTTTGATCCAATTCTGGTGTGAAGCCATCCAGAGCAGGGCATTTTTTGTTGGGAGATTTTTTTAATTGTTTCTTTGATCTCAGTGCTTGAAATTGGTCTGTTAATGATATCTATTTCTTCTTGATTAAGTCTAGGGAGAGGGTATGATTCCAGGCATTGATCCATTTCCTCCACATTGTCAAATTTCTGGGCATAGAGTTTCTTGTAATATTTAGAGATAATTTCTTGTATTTCTGTGGCATCTGTTGTTATTTCCCCTTTATCATTCCTGATTTAGGTTACCAGAGATTTTACTTTTGTGTTTCTAGTTAGTCTGACCAAAGGTTTACCTCTTTTATTTACTTTTTCAAAAAAAGCAACTTTTTGTTTCGTTAATTCTCTGAATGATTTTTTTTGTTCGTTTTCAGTGTCATTAATCTCTGATTTAATTTTGGCTATTTCTTTTCTTTCTTTCTTTCTTTTTTTTTTTTTTTTAAAAGGGTTTAGGGTTTTTTAGATTTTTCTTCTTTTTCCAATTCCATAAGATGGTTTGTGAGTGTGTGAAGGTAAGCATCTAGTGCAATAATTTTTCCTGTCAGGACTACTTTTGCTGTATCCCTATCCCACATGTTTTAGTTACTTGTATCTTCATTGTTGTTATGTTTGAGGAAATTAACAAATTCCTCTTTTATTTATTCTTGGACCCAGCTATCATTCAGCATAAGGTTGTTTTGTTTGCAAATCTTTTGAGTGGGAATGAACATTTTTGTTGGAGTTGAGCTTCGTCATTATAGCCTTGTAATCTGAGAAGAGACATGGTATAATTTATTTTCCTTTAATTTTCTGAGGTTTAAGTTGTATCCTCGGTTGTGATTTATTTTGGAGTATGTGCCATGAGCTGATGAGAAAAAGTATGTTCTTTTGCTTTGGGATGGTGTGTTCTGTATGTGTCTATTAATCCCATTTGTTCTAGGGTCACGTTTAAGTCCTTTGTATCTCTGTTTAGTTTCTGTTTACAAGATCTGTCCATTTCTGTCAGAGGGGTGTTGAAGTCCCCTACTATTAAGGTGTTATGGGATATCATATTGCTCAGACCCTTCAAGGTCTGTTTTATAAATCTGGGAGCATTTAAGTTAGGTACGTAAATGTTTAAAATTGAGGTGTCTTCTTGGTATATTTTTCCTTTGACCAGTATGAAGCGTCTGTCTTTGTCTTTCTTAGCTAAAGTTGCTTTGAATCCACTTGTATCTGAGAATAAGATTTCAACCCCTCCTTTCTTCCTTCTTATTTCCATTTGCTTGAAATACTGTTTTCCATCCCTTAACCCTGAGTCTTGATTTGTCCTTCAGGGCTAGTTGTGTCTCCTAGAGATGGCATATGGATGCCTTATGTTTTTTTTTTTTTTTATCTAGTCAGCCTGCCTATGCCTCTTCAGTGGGGAATTCAATCCATTGACATTTATTGAGAGCATTGGTAAGTGTGGTGGAATTCTATTCATCTTATTATGAGATAGACTGTTGTGAGTTTTTATCCTTTGTGCCATTGTGGAAGCTAAGCTCTGGCCTTGGCTTCTAGATATTTGCTTTGGTGGTGGTCCATTGTGGTTTTCAGTATTGAGAATAGGTCTAAGTATTTCCTACAGAGCTGGTCTTGTTGTGGTGAATTTCCTCAGTGCTTGTATATCTGCAAAAGATTTGATTTTTTCATCAATTTTGAAGCTAAATTTAGCAGGATACAGGATTCTAGGCTCAAAATTATTTTGTTTAAGGATGTTGAGGGTGGATGAACATGTTCTACTGGCTTGGAAAGTTTTAGTTGGAAAGTCTGCTGTCATCCTAATAGGTCAATTGGCACTTACTCCCAGCTGCTTGCAGTATTTTCTCCTTCATCTTGGCTTGGGACAGGTTCATTACAATGTGTCTTGGAGTGGCTCTCTTAGAGTCAGATGACTTGGGGTTCGATATCCATCTGAAAGGAGTGTGTCAGGATCTTTAATAACACTTGGGAAGTTTTCATTTATGATAGTCTCCTATAGGATTTCCATACCTTTGGGACAGTCTTCTTCCCCTTCAGGGATCCCTATTATCTATATGTTTGAATGCTTCCTGGCATCTTTAGTTCTCTAAGCACCTGCTCTGCTTTTTCTCTCTTCTTTTCTGACCTCCGTAACTATCTGTGTGAACTCAAAGACTTTATTCTCTAACTCTGATGTTCTTTTTTCTCTGTGCTCTAATCTATTTTTGATACTTTCTATTGCTTCTTTACATTCCCTGATTGTCTCCTTCGTTTCTTTAAGCTCATCCATATCTTTTCTATATTCTGTATATCTCCCGTCTGACTTTTGGTTCTGTCTGTTTTCTCATCCATTCCCTTTATTGTCTTAATCATCTGTATTTTAAATTCCCTTTCTGTTAATTCTCTTCCCTTGGAGGAGTTGCTCTATTTTGGTTTTTCATGATGCCTGAATTGCTGTCTTGTTTCTTCTTCATATGTGTTTTCTTCTTGTTCACCTTTTTGTGTACCTTTTGCCTTTTCAGTTCCTCCTTTGATTCAGATTACCTTGTGTCAGAGTTTATGTGATGAAGAAACCTCATGGTGTGAGGACAAAATAGCGAGAAGGGTACGGAGCAGGTAGGGAAAAGAAAAAGAGTAAAAAAGAAGGAAAGAATAAAAGAAAAGAAAAAGAAGAAACAAAAAAAGGTAAGGAGGAATAGCAAAAGACAGAGGAAAAAGAAAATTTTGGAGAACAGAAGAGGAGGTGGTCAGGAAGAAGGCTGAGAGTAACAGAAGAAATGGTATTAATCAGGACAGTGCTATGGTCACACTTGTAACTCAAGGGTTTGGAGGGGGCTGGCCTGGGAAAGTTCCTCAAAATTAGGCAGTCCTTACCAGCCTGAGCAGAGCCAGACTTACTTCCTCTGCCAAAACTAGGAAGGGAAGGAACAGAGCAAAATAAAAAAATCCTAAGGAAAAACTAAGTAAGAATGAAGATGAAATAGAAAAATTCTGCAACGTGGTCTTGCCAATACTATCTTCCTACGGCCAGAGGTAGAAAGATCTTTTAGTCCCCTTGAGCCTGATCACTGCTATGGCCTACCTTGAAGGCCACAGCTGTGTCCTCCCAGCTCTCAACAACAACAACAAAAGAAAAAAAAAGGAAAAAAGAAATAATATTAAGGTAATAGTGATAAAGGAAATTAAAATACCATTGTATCTAATAGAGGGGAGAGAGAGAGAGAGGGAAGTGGAGTAAAGAATGAAAGGAGAAAGATAAGAAAAAGAGAGGGGATGTCTTAGCTGTTGCAGAGCTAGTTATTGTGAAAGAGATGAGAAAGGTAGAAGAGTCTTTGTCTAAAGAGAGAATGTACTGCAGTGAAATATGGATAGAGAATAAATGAGGCTAAAATACTGTAACCAAAAAAGACAGGAGCTCTCGTTCTTGTGGAAAGTAAATATAGAGGTTAAGAAAAGAAACCAACCATACAAATAAGCAAGAAACAGAACACACCAACACAAAATCTCGAACAGCTCTAAATAACCAAAAATAAGCAACCTTAATAACAAATGAAAGAACTACAACAACAAAAAAGAAAGGGAGAAAGTAGTAACAACAAGAAGAAAAAAGAAAAAAATACAAACAAAATCTGGCTCAGTGCCTATAGAACAGTGGTTATGGTGATGGCCACATGCACAGAGGGTGATGGGTTCTAACCCAGCCTGGGCCAGCTAAACACTGATAGTTGCAGCAACAACAAAAAATAGCAGGGCCTTGTGGCTGATGCCTGTAGTTCAAGCTACTTGGGAGGCTGAGGCAAGAGAATTGCTTAAGCCCAAGAGTTTGAGGTTGCTGTGAGCTATGATGACACCACAGTACTCTACCAAGGGTGACACAGTGAGATTTCATCTCGAAAAACAAAGTTAATTATATATAAACATAAATATTATATATAATATTATATACTAAAATATATATATATGTAATGTAGAGGGCAGGTCCAACTTTAGTAGGAATATATTTGTGTTGGAATATATTGCCAGGACATCAGGTGGTGCTGTAGTTTCAGGGGATGGACAACACAGCTGATAACCTCTCTCTAGAACCCAGATCCCCAACTTAATTGTCCTCAGTCATCACCTGGTTATTTTTTCCTCATTCACGTTCTACTGGGGGGTGGGGGGAACTTAGATCTCTCCTGAATCCTTCAGAGGCAGGTCTCTCTGTGCCCCCAGACAACAGCTATCCTGGGGTGCTGGAGTACCTTAGCCTGTCTCGACTAGAGGACTGATCCTAGTGATACTGGAATTTCATCTTGAGTAGGTCCTTGGTCTCGGTGATTCAAAGAATGAATCCACAGACCACAAATCAGTGGTAAGACAGGTTTATTTATTTATAGAAAAGAATACAAAAACACCAAATCCCAGGCAGAGAGAAAAAACCAAGTTGGGAAAAAAGCGTGCTCTCTCTCTCATCTCTCTGTTCAGGTAGGTATATGTAGTCCCCTAGGGTTCTCTGTAGTTCCGTTTAGTTGGAACTCAGTTGTTAACATTTAGTGGGCATTGGTCCTCTGTAGTTACATGTAGCTGGAACTAATGAATGAATGAATGGCTACAATTGTAGCCTTTCATTCCCAGGCCTAGGAATCTTACATGAAATTGAGGAGGCCTAGAAAATGGGGGTAGGGGTGGGGTGGTTTCCCTGTTCAGCTGCAAGTGCAAGGGGAGGGAGACCTAAGCTGCTGGTGTCTCCCCAGCAGTTATCTGGCTGCTCCAGATACTAGAGCCTTCCATGGCCCCCCTCCCCCCCCAGCCCGCTGGTTCCTCTACCAGGTGCCACTGGACCAACACCGCCAGGGTGGAGGCAGCAGGTGCTCCAGCTCAGCTCCACCAAGCTGGCCAGGGAGCCACCTCTCCTGTATCACTAGCAGGTGGAACTAAAATGACTGTGTTGCTGTAGGGGACCTGGCCTCATGACCTTGCCATAAATGGCCGACCCCTTGCTGCCAGGACCTTCCCATTTGAATGGCTGTCACTACCCCTGCCAAACTAGTGGCAAGTCCGCTCCAGCCAGCCCTCAAATCTGGTCGCTATATGTACTGTTCAGATTTGCCGACTTTTCCAAGCAATCCACTCAATACCCTTCCCCCGCAAACTTAGAGCTGCAAAAGGGCTTCCTCGAGTTTTTTCTTCTGCAGCACCCAGTGGAGGCTTTCACTTGGGCCTTCTGTTAGTGGCCCGCACAAGACTTACCTCGCATGTCAGATCTCCGCCCTGCTGCTCCAGTTCATGTACAGCAACCACCTCCCGTATGGGAGCCACAGCTGCAGGCAAAATCTGTCCACAAGCCACTGCCTGACTTTCGTTTCTCAGTTGTTCCCGAAGAGCTTGGGCTTGAATGTCTTCCTGGTTTGCCATCTTGCTCGGCCTCTCCCCCTTCTTGAATTTAATTGTGTTTTTCTGTCACACGGATGTGTAATTGTTCATCTACTAGTTTCATATTAGCATTTAGTACATTGGATGCTTGCAATCCCATTACTAGATATCTACCCAGAAGAAAAAAAAATTATCGTAAGGACATTTGTACTAGAATGTTTATTGCCACTCATAATCACCAAGATGGAGAAACAACCCCAGTGCCCATCAGCTCACAAATGGATAAGTATATGTATACCATGGAATACTGTTCAGCCATAAAGAAAGGTGGAAGAGTTTACATGTTTTGTATTAACCTGGATGGATTTGGAGAAATTTGAACATCCTACCAGGTAAAGTGTCACAAGAATGTGGATGAAGTTTCTGTGTGAAGGCTTTTTAGGTGATCTAATCTGATATATTTCTAGTATGGGAAGGATAGTATATACGTTTCCTTAATTGAAATTTCACTTTATTTGGGGATTCTGTATATTTTCAATCCCTCTCCCATGGTTTTTGATGTCTTAAAATTTAGTATAGCATAGTGATTTAAAACTTATAAGTTTCTTAAAACTTATTTCTTCATTAATAGGAGTAGTAGTAATATTATTGTCTCCTTCCTTATCGATTTTTATAAGAATTAAACAAATTAATGAATATAAAGCTTTTAGGACAGTGTTACTTACTGTTCCCAACATCCTTTTAGCTGTAATCTACTGCCTTTCTGATAGATTCTGCTTATTCTGGGAGGACAGTGGCACATTGCTCATATTCTTAAACATTTCTACAGTTAATTCTTGATGGTTTCAGCATGTATATGTATGATTCATCAGCATCCTATCTTATTTTCCTAATCTCCTCCAGTCTACCTTGCTACTCCCTTTCGTGAGAATTATTATGCAAATAGTAGTCTCACCTAGTAAAAAATTGATGTAAACCCCTTGTATCCTCAGTGTTGCTTGATCAGGTGCTCCCATTATAACTATTCTACCACCTCATTTGTACTTTCAATCTTTTGGTTTCTTCTAATCATCAGCTTTCTTTGTTTTTACGTCTCTTATTAACCAAGAGTTTATCTACTTCTTTTCTGTATCCTAAATTCCCCTTACTTGTATGTATTTCTCCCACTTATCTGGCAAAATCCCAAGTATGGATTAACTCACTTATCCAATTCCTTCATTCCTGTACCACCTGAAATGCTGGAGTAGAAAGTCACCTGAAGGGACATTTTCCATTATAAGTTTATAATCATCAACCATAGTTGGACCCTAATACTGCTTGGAAATTCATTGTATTACTCATTTTCAGCTATTATTATCATTACTACTACTGTTCAATCATCCACTCTCTTCTACCTCTTTTCTTTCTACAGAAGAGCTTTTTTCTATTATTTTCTAGTGTAAATAGGAATACCCAGTGGAAACCGGTAGTTGCTCATTAGCTTTACTATGTTTCTTTCCTTCTTAATGTTAAAATAACATTAAGTAGTGCTGCTTTCCGTCTAAGGCTTTTTCTCTCCCTCTGAGGCACCTTATACTGTTGATTATCTCTGATTTTTGCATATTCATCTTCTTTACACTTTATTCTTTCTATTAGTATTTAAAAATGCTCATTTCTCACTCTTTAAGAGATAAAATAACAAACATTCCTGGGTATGATATCACTGACCTTTTGGTTCTCTTTTCTATCAAATGCTTGAAATCATTGTTTCCAGTTATCCCCCTCACCCCCACACCTATTCAGTTTATTTGGTTCACCAGAAGGGTATTTGCTATGGTACCAGTGACCTCTCTATTTGGTGGATATTTCTAGATGTGGTCTTACCTGACCTCTCTAGTAATGTGCTAGGGCTGCCATAAAATACCACAGACTGGGTGGCTTAAACAGCAGAAGTTTATTTTCTTGTGAACTGGAGGCTTAATGTCCAAGATCAAGATGTTGGCAGGTTTGATTTCTTTTGAGGTCTTTCTCTTCTTGGCTTGCAGAGGCTGCCTTCTTGCTATGACTTCACGGTTTTTCCTCTGTGGACATGCATTCCTAATGTTCCTTTGTGTCCAGACTGGATTAAGGCTTGTGCGATGGATTTATTCACCTCTTTAAGGGCCCTGTCATCAACTACAGTCATGTTCTGGGGTTAGGGTTTGAAGATGTCAATTTTGGGGGAGCTCAGTTTGGCACATGATAATCTTCTGGCAGGTTTTAGCATGTTTGAAAAACTATTCTGCTTATCTGATTCTTTAGTCTATAGCCTTTTTCATAGGCTTCTCTTCTGCTTGGTTATTAAAAATGGAAATTTGTTAAATATTGGTCCTGGCTGCTTTCTCTTATTCCTTTGTTTTTTCTTCCCAGGCAGTCTCAGCACTTTTTTTTCCAGTTATGAAGAAATTACCTGCCTGTTATTTGAGCACTGACTTGTCTAAATTCCAGACCTAGTTTATAACTCCAGTTAGTGATCTTAGAGGTACTGTAAGCAAGATGAGTTCAGATATGAACTTAACAATAATTCCCATTTAGGTGATTTGACCCTAGCTGACTTTTTAAATCTTATTTCATGTTTTTCTCTTTTTTTACTCTTTGCTATAGCTCTGCCTACCTTTTGGTCCAAATATAACCCATCTTTTCCTCCAGAGCCTTTATGTTTGTTATTTCCTATGTCAGTATGCTTTTTACTTTTTATTTAAAAAAATTACTCAGTTTATTTGTTTGTAATGTATGTATTAAGTATATACAAAATATATGAAAATGAGTCATTGGGGAAGTGCCAACAGAAACACAAGATAATCACTAAAAACAACTAGAAGGGCTAAAATTAAAAAGGCAGTCAATAACAAATTTTCTAGGAAGATACTCAGAGCTCTTTTTAATTGTACGTATGAATATGAAATGGTAGAGGCACTTTGGAAAGTTGTTGGCAGTTTCTTAAAAATTTAATTTAAGCATATACCTTTGGATCTAGACGTTCTACTCCTGTTTTCTCAAAAGGAATGAAAACGTATGCCTACAAAAGCTTTTTAAAAGAATATTTATAATAGATTTATTCATAGGAACTAATAACTAGAAGCAGCCCAGATGACTATAAGGGTAATGGATACGAATTTTTGGTAGATTTATACAGGACAATGCCATTCAATAATAAAAAGGAACTATTGATGTACACAAAATAATATGGATAAATCTCACACATGCAGCAAAAGAAGGGGGATGCAATACTGTATGATTTCACTTATTATATATTAAGTTCTAGAATAGGCAAAGCTAATTCATGGTGAAAAAAATAGTAACAAGTGGTTGCCTTTGGTTGAGGAGAATGCTGATGTTTGACTGGGAGAGAGCATAGAGAGTTTCCTGAAGTGATGAAATTGTTCAGTATCTGGTAGAGATGTGAGTAAACATGAACTTGTCTATTCAAGTTGTACAATTAAATATATATTTCAGTGTATATAAATTTTATTTAAAAATTACACAAATGGAGTTGGGCGTCAGAGTGTTGGGGATGTGAAAGAAATAAGAATTACAGAGTGTTGATGGTGGCCAAAGTTGGATAATGGATGAGTAGGAGTTTATTATACTACTGTGCTTATTTTGTGTTTGAAATTTTCTCATAGAGAGATTTTCTTTAAAAATCAGTAAGTTATTAGATAAGAAGATACATAAATAGCACCTATGCTTTCACCAGGAGTATAATAAGAAACCCTTACTGGCTGGGCATGGTGGTTCATATCTGTTATCCAATCTTAGCAAGAATGACACATTGTCACTACAAAAAATAGAAAAATTAGCCATGTATGATGGCATACTCATATAGTCCTAGCTACTGAGGACTGAAGCAGTCAAATCCCTTGGGCTCAGGAGTTTGAGGTTGCTGTGAGTTATGATGATGCCACTCTAGCCCAGATGACAGACTGAAATCCTGTCTCAGACAAATAAACAAAAATCCAAACCCTTACTGGTACAATTTCTTTCTCTAGTGACCACACCTGATTCTGCACTCCTTTATTTCCATCAACCATTATTTTGAATTCCTCTTCACTTTCAAGCATCTTCCCAATACTAGTCTAAATTTCACTTCCATGGGTGGAAGCTTTTTCTGACTCAAATTACTCGTGTTAAGTGTCCCTGTTAAGTTGTTTCATGGCTTTTATTATAGTCATGATTTTTTAAATTACTTAATATCAGTTTCACCAGTAGCCTAAGTTTTCAGAGGGCAAGGTGTATTTATTTTTGCTGTCTTAGTGTCTAGAATTACACATTTATTGAATGATTGGTGTCATTTTAAAAAATTAAGTATCTCAAAATGGGAGAGTTATTTCTTTTTTTTCTTTTTTTGAGAGTCTCACTTTGTCACCTTCAGTAGAGTGCTGGGGCATCATAGCTCTCATAGCAACCTCAAACTCTTGGGCTCAAGCAATCCTCTTGCCTCAGCCTCCTGAGTAACTGGGACTACAGGTGCCCGCCACAGTGCCCAGCTATTTTTAGAGATCAAGTCTCATTCTTTTGTTCAAAATGGTCTTGAACTACTGAGCTCAAGCAGTCTACCCGCCTCAGCCGCCTAGGGTGGGGTAGGATTACAGGCATGAGCCACTGTGTTCAGACTTGAAGAGCTGTTCTACTATGCTTTTTATTGTTGGGTCAGAGTGTTACAAAAGACATGGAATGTGGGATAATGATTGAGAGATGGTAATGCTATCTTTCTCATTTTATTGACACCTAGTAAAAAATGGAATGATAATACTGTGTCATTAGATCTGGAACTGTGTCCCAAAGTCCTGTCAATTGGTCTCAAATACTCTTGGGCTTTATGTTATCTTTCTATTATTTTATTTGAAAGCCATAAGAGTACTCTTTTCCTCTTTATAGAATATTCTAAATGCCTCTTTGTTCCTCTCCAATATGCTTCCTTTTTTGCCCATTAGTTTTAGTATTTATCAGGGATAATAATCTATAAGGGTTGGTTGTCTTCTTATTTTTTATACTGATGGCTGTATATTTTATACTTCATTATGCCTCAATTTCAAATGAAGGTATGAGTTAGTAAACAATAAAGGCAACTAAAAATGATTTGCTTATGATTGTTATCACTAAACATGTTTTCGTTATTGCAGATACACATTGACAGTATTGAATGTTCAGGATTATGTTTTAGCTTTTGTTGTTTCATATTTCCTTGGAGTTGAGCAACTTTAAGAATGTAGTTAGATTTCTGCTATGAGTGTTTTTTATACATATTTATATGTATTTTTTGAGACAGAGTCTCACCTTGTTCCCCTTGGTAGAGTGCTATGTTGTCATAGCTCACAGTAACCTCAAACTCTTGGGCATAAGGGATCCTCTTGCTTCAGCCTCCTAAGTAGCTGGGATTACAGGCACTAGCTACAATGCCTGGCTATGTTTTAGAGATAGTGGTGGGGGCGGGGTTGGGTCTCGCTGTTGGCTTAGGCTGGTCTCGAACTCTTGTGCTCAAGCAATCCCCCTGCCTTGGTCTCCCAAAGTACTAGGATTACAGGTGTGAGCCATTGCGCCTAGCCTGTTTTTTAAGTTTAGCTGCTGCTTGAGACATAGCATATTATAGGGGTGAAGAATGCGGGTTCTGGAAAAGTGAGACTGATAGGATTTGAGTCCTGGTCCTACTGTTTCTTAACTCCATGACTTTGACTAAGTGACTTAACTGCCTTGTGCATTAGTTTCCTCATCATTTAAACAGAGATGCTAAGAGTACCTGGCAATGTTGTGAGGAGTATATCAGGTAGTATGTATAGTGTCTGATAATGTAGTAAATGTTAGATCTGTATTACTCTTTGGTTTCTTTCGGAGTCCATAAATTATAACCCTTTCCTCAAAAGTTTTCTTGTTTATTATGGTAAAATATACATAGTATAAAATTTACCATCTTAACCATTTTTAAGTGTACAATTCAGTGGCATTAAGTACATTCACAGTATTTTGTAACTTTTCACCTCTGTCTGTTTTCAGAACTTTTTCATCATCCCAAACAGAAACCCTGTACCCATTAAACAATAACTCTTCATCTCCCCCGTAGCCACCCAGTTCTCTAGTAACCTCTGTTGTACTCTGTCTCTATGAATTAGGACTATTCTAGGTACTTCATAAATAGAATCTTATTCTTTGGTAACTATTTTACTTCATCTGGCATAATGTTTTTAAAGTTAATCCGTGTTGTAGCAATTGATTTCTGATTTCAGTCTTTGTGGTTGGAGAAAATATTTCTCTAGAAGTTTCAAGAAAACTTGTCCATAAAGTTTTTTTCAAGAATATTTATACATTTGTTCTTAATAGCTAATAACTGGAAACACTGGTATGACGGGGTCAAGTTGGACTTATTTGCTGTAGCCCAGGGTCATGTAGGAACATGGAGTTTTCAAGGTAGGTTTAGGGGAGGTGGTGTAACAGGGAGGGTAGTAAGCGTAATAGTGGTTAGAAGAAGATAAAGGTGCCACTTACTGCCATGAATGTTCACAGTAAAGATTACAATTTTATGATTAATTTTATAAATTCTAAATATATCCTATTGAATTTAAAACTACAACTTATAAAAAAACCCAAAAAACTACAACTTATAAGAAAAATTGGGCAGCACAGCTTTATAATTCATGGAAACCAATATTTTTCTAATACTTTGAAGGGGTTTAAAATACTGGAGCCAGTATTTCATGTATTGATTTTTCTCTTTCAGTAGTAATTAGTTTAGAAAATGTTGCTTAAACTAATAGTACATAGGAGATATATACTGTATTTATGGTGAGCCTGAATTGTATTTGAAGGTAGCATTCATGTACTATTTAGGTACCTGAATTCTCAAAAGCTTTATGTATTCTGAAGTTACTAAAAATAAGACCTTTTGGGAATTCAGGTAATTTTGGAGTGACCTTTCCAACACCTGAGCACCAAATACCTCTTCTCATAATCTTTTAATATCTGTCTATTGCGGCTCGGCGCCTGTGGCTCAATTGGCTAAGGCGCCAGCCACGTACACCTAAGGTGGCGGGTTCGAATCCCCAGCCCGGGCCCGCCAAAACAACAATGATGACTGAAACCAAAAAATGGCCGGGCGTTGTGGCGGGTGCCTGTGGTCCTGCTACTTGGGAGGCGGAGGCAGGAGACTCACTTGAGCCCAGGAGTTGGAGGTTGCTATGAGCTGTGATGCCATGGCACTCTACCCAGGGGGATAGCTTGAGGCTCTGTCTCAAAAAAAAAAAAAAAAATCTGTCTATTGCCTGGAATGAAGTCTAAAAATTATAGAGCAACACAAACATGGTCCTTCATGTACTGACAGACATTTCCTTATAATTCTTTACATGCATGGTATTCTAGCTTTATTAATTAAGAAATTCTGAAGTTACCATAGTATTTGAGTCATCTGTCTATGTATATATAGTATTCACTTACCCTAAAATCCTAAAATACATTACCTGGTATTTAGCCTTGTAAGTCTCCTCAGGGAAGGTGTTTAAAAAAAATCCTGTCTAAACTCAATTAGTTATATCCTTCATACTTAATATATTTGGTAGTTCGCAGTATTATAAGCTATAGTACAGTGATTTTTTTACAGATGCTTACTTACTTCCAAAATTGAGTTGCTTGAGGGCAGGTATTGTGTATCAGTCTTCACAGTATCTTCCATGCCTTGGTTATTGATTGATTAGATTAATTAGTGCTGATTGGTTAAGTGATTTTTTTTTTTTTTTTGAGACAGAGTCTTAGTTTATCACTCTCGGTAGAGCGTCACAGCTCACAGCAACCTCCAAATCCTGGGCTCAGGCAATTCTCTTGCCTCAGCCTCCAGTTAAATGAACTTCTATGCTTTTCCTTTTGAGAATATTATTTAAGGCTGTTCCTTTAGTTTCTTAATAGAAAATGGCACAAATTTCTATACAGATTGCCTCTATGGGAAAACAGAAGAGAATAATTGAACAAAATATGAGTAGTTTCATCTAGGAACAATTTTCTGCAGTTGGAACTAATATGTTAATTTATTAAATTACCTAGAGTAGAAGGTTGAATTTCTGAATGATAATGTTTTAGTTGTTAATGAAAATGGCATGTAAGAGTATTTTTAAGTTCACATGGCACAAAATATGGAAAGGCTACAAAGTTAGAGTCTATGAGGTTTCTGATATTTCATAGACCAACAAAAGGTTGCTTTATTAGCAGCATTTAATGAATTGCTTTATTGGCTTATGCATACTGGTAGCTTTGTCATTCCAAAGAGTTAAAAGTTCTTATTTCAATTCATGATTATGTTAGAGTATAAAAGTGAAAGCTTTTGACCTTCTCTTAAACAAAAAATAGAAAGTTTTTATAGATGAAAGTATTTTAAAAGGACATGGTGAAGAACTAGATTACTATTAAATCATTTGAAAAATTTGTGTTTTGTGTCACTTTGTGCACAGTCTTACAACCATAGGTTTCTTTTCATAGACCTGTTACTTATTATTTAAAATAATAACTTCAATAGGATAATTTTCTAGAGTTAGGTCAAAGTGATCAATAAAACTGAGTTATTAGAATGAGTAGACTTTCAGTTCTTCAAATGGTGTTAGATATTAATAGCAGTATGAGATGCAGGAATTTCTTTTCTTTTTTTTTTTATTAAAAATAAGGGACAGGGTCTCACTCTTGCTGGTCTTGAACTCCTGGCGTCAAGAGATCCTCCCACTTCCTAGAGTGTTGGGATTACAGGTGTAAGCTGCCACATGTGGTCTGACACAGGAAATAATCAAAATAGAGAACACAGAATGCTACTTGGGTAGCATACTTTTCAAATTATTTTTTATTTACTTAAATGAAATGCATTTTGCATATTGTAATCATTTGGAGGAGTCAACTTTTTTCTGTTACCTTATATTAGAGGTTAAAGTAGAGGGAGTCACTGGTATCCTTTTTCTGATTTAAAGTTTTTCAAAGCAGTGGTTTTAAATATCAGGAATTACGGATCTAAGAATTGTATAGTAGCACTAAATTTTTAATAAAAAATTTTTTCAAAGTGGCTCAGCCTATAATCCCAGCACTCTGGAAGGCTGAGATGGGTGGATTGTCTGAGCTCAGGAGTTCAAGACCAGCTTGAGCAAGAGCAAGATCCAGTCTCTTAAAAAAAAAGAAAAAAGCCAGACATTAGGTGTGGGCACCTGTAGTCCCAGGTACTCACGAGGCAGAAGCAGTTATTTCACTTGAGCCCAAGAGTTTGAGATTGCTGTGAGCTGTGATGCTGTGGCACACTACTGAGGGCAATGAAGTAATACTCAGTCTCAAAAAAAAAAAGTTAATGATAAAGTACTTACAAATAAAAAGAGCAAGAATATAAGATGTTTACATCTTTGCATGGACAGAATTAACAAATACTAACATTTGCTATCATTCTTTCAGAACTTTTAAAATATATTAAAAATATAGTGAAGATTACTAACCTCATTGTTTTGCCTTTCTTCTCAGAGGTAATTACTATTTTGAAGGTATCCTTTACATTTTGAATACCTTTTAGCACATTTATCTTTAAAAAGATAAATAGTAGTGATTTGGTTTTAAAATAAAAAATAAATAGTATATTATTTGCATGCCTTTGTAATTTGCTTCAAGTTTTCATTTCAAGATTTATCCGTGTTCATATTTGTATGTACTTAAAGCTTGTTTATTTTAAACTCTGTGTTATTAGTTTGTTCCATTGTTAGTGACTTTAACTTTGATCACAGTATTTTGCCATGTATAGTGTGCACCACGTTTTTGGCTCAAACTTCCAGGAAAAAGAAATCTTTCATTTAATTTTTTAATTCTAATTTTTGTTTGTTCATATTTAGGCACTTTTGGTATTATAAAGGAATTTTAGCATTTATCTTTCAACATATGGTAAAAAAAGTTATATTTTTAGCACATAAGCATAAATTAAAGAATTGTAAACATTGCTATAGATACAGAACTAGTACTACCCATGTATAATCTGCATTCTTATTTTTCCCCTCAAAAAATTTGGGCAAAGTAAACATACATGGCGTATATGGTACTTGGTTAAAGTGATGATACCTGATTTTTTTATTATTTAAATATCTTTTTCACCTTGATAATTAATCATTAATCTGTGTGGTAATGTCTTCAGACTGAGTAAATACTGTTTCTCAACAACTTTTTAATGGATTGTAATACCCATTGTTGATTTTTGTTTGGATCCTCATTGATTACATGGATGCTTGCAGAATGATGATGTTTTGGTTCTGTTATTCTTTCCACATTTGTTAGCTGGCATTCTCCTGTAAGGGAAACTTTTTGCTTTCCTTTCTTTAATTATTACTGTGGGCTCATGGGTTTTGGTTACTCAGTGGGCTAAGATCCATTATTGTGTTTATGGTCATGTACTGCATATATGATAGTAGTCCAGTAAGAGTATAATGGAGCTGAAAAATTTCTGTTACCTAGTGGTGTTGTAAGCATCATAATGTCCTATGATGTGATATCCAATGACATAACATTGTGGTATAATGCATTATGTGTTAATGGTGATGTTGGTGTAAAGAAACCTGCATTGTTGTTTGTATAAGTGTAGCAAATATAATCATGTAAAGTACATACTATTTGATAGTAAACAACTATGTTACTGGTTTATGTATCTACTATGTTGTACTTTTTTTCGTTATTTTAGGGCGTACACTTACTTAAAAAAAAAACCAAAAAACAAACAACAATGTTAACTGTAGAACAACCTCAGCGTCCTTCAGGTATCCAGAAGAAGGTGCTATCATCATGGGAGATGACAGCTCCATGCCTGTTACTGCTTCTGAATACCTTTCAGTGGGACAAAATGTGGAGGTGGAACACAGTGGTATTTGATCCTCCGTGGCCCAGGCTTAATGTGTGTGCTAGTGTCTTCGTTTTTTGACAAAAAAGTTTAAAAAGCAACAAAATTTTTTAGAAAATAAAGAAGAAGGCTCACGCCTGTAATCCTAGCACTCTGGGAGGCCAAGGTGGGTGGATTGCCTGAGATTAGGAGTTCCAGACCAGCCTGAGCAGAGCTAGACGTCATCTCTAAAAATAGCTGATTGCTGTGGCAGTGCCTGTAGTCCCAAGCTACTTGGGAGGCTGAGGCAAGAGAATTACTTGTGCACAAGAGTTTGAGGTTGCTGTGAGCTGTGAAGCTATGGCACTCTACTGAGGGCGACAAAGTGTAATTGTGTCTCAAAAAAAAAAAAGATAACAAAGAAAGTATTTTTGTATAGCTGTATAGTATGTGCTTGTATTTTAAGGAAAGTGTTGCTACAGAACAGTCACAAAGTTAAAAATTAAAGTTTATAAAGTAAAAAGATTACAGTAAACTAAGGTTAATATATTATTGAAGATAAAAAATTTTAAATAACTTTAATGTTGTCTAAGTGTACAGTAGTTATAAAGTCTACAGTAGTGTACAGTAATGTGCTAGGCATGCACATTCACTCACCACTCATTGACTTATTCAGTCTAACTTTTAGTCCTGTGAGTTCCATTTATAGTAAGTGCCCTATACAGGTGTACCATTTTTTAATCATTTATACTGTATTTTTACTGTACCTTTTTAATGTTTAGATAGGTTTATGCAAATTCATATAATTTTGTTATTATTGGCAACAATGTTGAGTATAGTAACGTGCTATACAGGTTTGTAGCCTAGGAACAATAAACTATATATAGAGCTTAGGTGTGTAATAGGTCATATCATCTCAGTTTTGTGCAAGTATGCTTTGTGAGGTTTGCACAAGAGAAAAAAATTGCCTAAATATACATTTCTTAGAACATACCCCTGTGGTTAAGTGATTGTATGTGTATATATACAATTTCTTTTTCATTTTTCACTTATGATTTTATATATATATATATATATATATATTTGGACGTTCACATCATTAAAATTTAGCCAAGGGGAATGAGTAAACAGTATGGTTTCTATGATTATTTGACATGTCGCATCATTTTTATAGCACTTACTTGCTTTCTGGAACAACAAAAATGTTCCATCCTTACCTTATGCTTTTCCTACCCCAAACCTGGAATTGGCTACTTTGCCAAGGATCCAAGTTCTTCTTAGTGAGCAATGTTATTTGGAAACCAACCTAAACATGGATGTGTTCTGTATTTCTGGTGGTTCTTTTCAGTATGTAGAGCAGGGAAACACACTTTAAAAAACCACTGATATTTGTAATTTCAATCTTTCAACACAGTTTTTCTCTCCCTATGTCATATTATCTTTACCCATAGCAAAGATCCTTGTTACCAATAATATCGATATAAATTTATCGATTATCTTTATCCATAGCAAAGATCCTGGTTACCAATAATATTGATATAAATTTATGCATTTGCCCTGTCCTACAGTGTACACAGCATAATATTGGAATTACTATAACAGTACCATTGCTAACAATAAACCCAGTAAATAAAGGAAGTTTTAAGATTTCTGTGTAGGATTTTAGTTTTAGAAAATAAAGATGTGTAGTCAGAGTACTATGCTCATACGTTATTTTAATTATATTTTTCATATCACCAATTTGATGGATACTTTTATTTCTAAGTATTCTTTTTACGGCTTTTGTAAATACTGTTTTTCTTCAAATAAGCAATTTGAAATTCTTTTTCTTCTTTGAATAGGAGAGTTTAAACCTGTTTATATATCTTCATATTACTAGTATGTTTTATATAATCTGTTATATTTATTGCCATTTTGCATTACATATGCTTTTCTTTTACTCTTTTAAAAAATATTTTTACTGATAAGTGTGGCACCTGTGGCTGAAAGGAGTAGGGTGCCAGCCCCATGTGCTGGAGGTGGTGGGTTCAAACCCAGCCCTGGCCAAAAATTGCAAAAAAATAAAAGTCTGCCTGTTGCTACATTTTTAGATTTTTGGTCTTAGCTCTTGGATATAGTTTCACAGTCTTTTTAGTGTTTTTGTTGTTATTAATTTTGTTAATTAGAATTATGTTTCCTTTTTTCATCCATTGAACTGCATAAATCTTGTGTCCTGAGGAAATTTGCCTCTGAGCATTTAATAATTTAAAAAATCATTGTACTAGATACATCTTTTTATGAACAGTGTACCACAAGTAAATTATTCTACAGTTGATTTTTTCCTTTCTGTGGTGCTTTTAGAATCTTGCTGGTACGTTTGTCCCTCCCTCTTCTTATATGTACAGCAAAGTAGTTACAAAAAAAGGTGCTCTTTGCCATTGTCTATGCTTTTCTTTTTTCCTCAAATAGCTATGGTACATATGGATCACAAAAAGGGAGCATCCTTGTCTTCACTCTCTTAAAGGCAAAGGTTGATGATTCTTATTTTTTTATTTACTTACTTAATGGCAATCTTGGCTTTTCATGTTATATATTTGATATTTATCATCTTAAGGAAAAAACCTCTATACATATTTATTAGAAATTTACATAGAATACATGTTAGAACCCATAAAGCTGTAAAACCATAAAATAGAAATACACTTAAAAATGAATAGGACTTATATAAAAAACTTTATTTTAGGATCAGATAGATGGAGATAACTATTCTTTTTCAGAATGAAAAACTATATATTGTAAAATGTAGACTACTCAACATTTTAACACATAAAATTAATGCAATTTTAGTCAAAATCTGTTTTTTCTTTTGAGGAAGAGGGGGGAAGATTGCAATTTGATTCTTAAATATACTAGTGCAGTGATTTTTAATTGGTGTGCCATGAGAGGATCTTAAGTGTACTGTGAAAAAATTTAAAGATCATTAATTAGGCTGGACTCAGTGACTCATGCCTCTAATACTAGGCTGAGGTGGGTGGATTGCTGGAGCTTAGGAGTTCAATACCAGCCTGAGCAAAAGCGAGACCCTGTCTCTCCTAAAAACACAAAAGTTAGCTGTTGTGGTGGGAGTCTGTGGTCTCAGCTACTCGGGAGGTTGAGGCAACAGGGAAGAGGATCATGTGAGCCCAGGAGTTTGAGGTTGCTGTGAGGTTAGGGTGCCACAACACTCTACCGAGGGCAGAGTGTGACTGTCTTTAAAAAAAAAAAAATCATTAATTGATAACTTTCAAAAAGGTGACAGAACAGTAAGTATATTCTTTTTCTTACTCCTTTTTTTTTTTTTGTCAACATGATTTAAGTGTGCTGAGGAAGTTTAACTATAGGTCCAAGGGTGCCCTGAGATAAATAGGTTGAAAAACACTGTAGTAAAGTGAGTGAGAATATGCAGTGCAAATTTTAAGAATGAAAATGAGGCCGGTCTTGTTATACTGTGTTGCTTTCTGTACTATAATTGTTATTGTATGGTACTGTTGTGTTTAAAACACTATGCTGTTGACACAGGGATAGGTCCAAGAAGAATCCAAATAAGTAAAAAATGAGAAAGAAATTGTATATACGCACATTCAGAGGAAACAAAAAGTTGTTTTTCTTTTTTTGACAGAAGAACCATACATCCAGAAAGAAAAAACAGGTTTGACTCCATTACAATGGAATAATTTCTCTGAGAGAAGACATAGCAAGATCAGACCAGTATTTGTGATCTGTAGCAGAATTTTAACAAATATAAAGAACTTCTACAAATTAATGAAAATTGGAAAAATGGGTTCTGAATACAGAAAAATAATTCAAAGAATGTACATGAGTAGTTTTTGCAGAAATATACATAAAGATCCATTACAAGTATGTTAGTTATAGTTTTATTTGTAATAGCAAAAAGTTGGAAAGAGTCTAAATGTTTACCAGTAGGGAAATGGTCAAATTGTGGTACATATTTTTGAATATTAGCAAATTGATTAAAAAGAGTAAGGTCTTTGTGTCCAGATATGGGAATATCTCCCAGACATATTATTAATGCACATATTTAAAGATTTACTTAACTTAGTAGTTTATTTTTTGTGGTAACCTTGAAATTACATATCTTATAGGGTAAGGAATTTAAGTTAATCACTTATTATTAGAAACTAAAAATTTCAATGTAGGAAAATAAAGATGAATATAGACTAAAAGGAGCCAGGAAAACTCTTTAACATCAAACTAATTGGAAATATCAATATGAATCCATAAATAAATAAAATAAATATCCATTCATCCCCACCATGTGCCTCCCACCTACCAGAAGATCTGAGAAGCACTGATGAGTTGAGCATCAGTGATTACCCTCAGCAGAGATTATGTTTTGATCTCTAAATACTATTTCCCGTTGAAGGGATCCAAGACTTTATAGAAAAGTAGATGACCCTACACTTACATGTATACCTTGGAGATACTGGATACTTGATTCTGGACAGCTCCAAATAAAGTGAGTGTTGCAATAAAATGAGTCACACAAATGATTGTTTTCCCAGTGCATGTAAAAGTTGTATATACACTATTCTGTAACCTGATAAGCATGCAGTACCATTATGTATAAAAAAAAGTACATACGTTAATTACAGAATACTTCGTTGCTAGACTATGCTATCAATTAGTTGACCCTTCAGCAACCTGAGGATGGGCTCACTGTGGCAGTTTCTTAAAATAAGACAACAGTGAAGTTTGCCACATCAGTTGACTTTTTCTTTCATGAGAGATTCTTCCTTTCATGCCACAGAACATATGTATGTCTGGTGCTTAATTATTATCCCATAAACCTCTCATTATTACAAAGGGGAAGATGTGCCTTTATACATGTAATAGAGTGATCTGTAGGTTGTCACTTGAACCAAGTGTTTAAACTTTTATAGTAGGATAACCTAATACCTTATTTTTCTTGTTATGATGTAATATGGAATGATGTAAATAGGAGTATTCTTGTTTAATATGTTTATACAGAATCTAATCAGATTTTTAGACTTGATTTCTTGTTCTAGGAAGTACAGAGGACTGAACAAGTCAGATCACACTCTGGGAAACAATCAGAAAAGCCCAGGATTTGGAACAATACACAAGAGTGCCATGGCATCAGCCTAGTGCACAGCAACCTCAAAACCTGGGCTCTAGGAGTCCTTCTGCCTCAACCTCCAGAGTAGGTGCCCCTAACAATGTCCAGCTAATTTTTGGTGTTTTTTTTTTTTTTTTCTTTAGAGATGGAGTCTCTTGCTCAGGCTGGTCTAGAACTCCTGAGCTCAAGGGATCTGCCTGCCTTGGCTCCCCAAAGTGCTAGGATTATAGGTATGAGCCACTGTACCTGGCCAACACATCATTGTCTTAAGAAAAAAGATACACGAGAGTATTCTAGGATAGGAAAAACCAAAGAGATACAACAATCAAATGTAAGGAATGAATTTTGATTTGTTTCTGGATGGAGCCCACTACCCTGAAGGCTAAAAAAAAGACATCTTTGAGGTGATTGGGAAAACTTGGATATATTGCAGTTAAAAAGTTAAGACGCCAAATTATCTTGTTTCTTTCTTCTTTTTTTTCATGAGATGTTTTACCCAGTAGATTTATTACATTTGTAAGGCTGTTTTAAAAGATATGTTTCACTGCCTTTCTAGTCTACAATAAGATCAGTATATATAAAAATATATGAATGTCATTTGCATCTCTTAAGAGATTATTCTCAATATTGGAAGCTCAGATCATGTGTAATTGTTTTCCAGAGTAGCTTGCTTAAGAGGACTTTCACTTCCCCCATAACTACATTCTGTTTTTTCTAATAGCTATGTTATCAGATTCATTACATCTTTGCTTATTATATTAGACTATTTTTTCCCCTTATTTTCTTTTTTTTTAGAGACAGAGTCTTACTTTATTGCCCTTGGTAGAGTGCTGTAGTGTCACAGCTCACAGCAACCTCTAATTCCTGGGCTTAGGCGATTCTCTTGCCTCAGCCTCTCTAGTAGCTGGGACTACAGACAGATGTCTGCCACAACGCCCGGCTATTTTTTGTTGCAGTTTGGCTGTGGCTGGGTTTGAACTTGCCACCCTTGGATATGGGGCTGGTGCCCTACCCACTGAGCCACAGGTACAACCCATACTGACTATTTTTAAGCCTTATTTTGTTCCTTCACTGTAATATAACAGTTAACTTGGCTAACTTCATTAAAGCAAGATTAGCTCAGAGAACATTCTATTCCTTTATTTTTTTTCTAACTTTAATAAAAGTACTATACCTATCAATTAAACAAAACAGTTCAATTCAAAAATGGGCAACAGGTGTGAACAGACGTTTCTCTGATGAAGATATAAAATGGCTGATAAGCATATAAAAAGATGCTCAATATCATAAGTCATTGGGGGAATGTAAATAAAACCACAGGGAGATACTACTTGGCTTTTAGCAAAATCATGAAAAATAATAATTGTTGGGGAAAATGTGGAGAAAACTGGAACTTTCATACATTGCTACTGGAAAGGTAAAATGGTGTAGCTGTTTTGAAAAACAGTTTGCTAGTTCCTCAAAAAGTTAACCATAAAATGACGGTATTGTGTAGCAATTCCATTCTTATATGTGTTTCCAAAGGAGTTGAAAGACGG
Source organism: Galagoides demidoff (assembly GCA_963574575.1). Lineage (NCBI taxonomy): Eukaryota > Metazoa > Chordata > Mammalia > Primates > Galagidae > Galagoides > Galagoides demidoff. The sequence goes on along the minus strand of CAUYQV010157700.1, from coordinate 7,283 downwards.
AACACAAATAACTTATATACCACCAGAGGTCTTAGCAGCATTATTCACAATAACCAAGAGGCAGAAACAAATGTCTATGAACAAATAAATGGATAAATAGATGTTTATATACAGATAGTAGAATATTATTCAGCCATAAAAAGGAATGAAAATTTGGTATGTGATATATATGAACTTTGAAAACATTATGCAAATGAAATAAGCTAGACATGAAAGAATAAATATTGTATGATTCTACATATATGAGGTACCAAGAATGATACAGGTTGCTAGGGTATCGGGGAAGGGAGGAATGGGAAGTTAACTGCTTCTGGGGGTCAGGAACCTGTGGGCTTTAAGGAGATTTGTGGTTTTCTTCATCCTTAAGTGAGACCTCTTAACGAATCCAAATTTTACATAACAAATAAAAGAGATACCTCAGGAAAAGATGAAGCTTTTCTTGCTTCCTTTGGTGCTTAAAAAAGAAGGATCTTGGAATCTGAAGGCCACAGCTTCCCCCTGCCCCCCACCAACAGCTTGGAATGAATGATGAAAAGTTCTAGAAATGAATAGTGGTGATAGTTAGACAATATTAGAAATCTACTCAGTGCCACTGGCTTGTACACTTAAAAATGGTCAAAATGATAAATTTTATATTGTATGTATTTTACCATGACAGAAATGTTTTTAAAACAAAGTATTGTTTTTTGATGTTATTTGTGAAACATTTTTCAGTTTAATAATGAAATAATTATGCACTTGATCTTGGCCAAAAGGCCGAGAAGTGATATAATGAAATAATAATGAATAATAATGTTTTTATTATTCCCTCATGAATATGTTTTAAACATTATATGCATTTGGAAATATTACATATTGTTATAGTATTTTATAATATATGTTATTGTATAATGCATTATATGTTATGCATTTATATAATTATTATTATATAAAAGAAATAATACTAGTAAAGTTTAGCCTAATACTTTGGGATAGTGAAGGAAAATGTTATGTAATTATCTTTTCAATTTTGTGTTAAGTTATAGAAAGTTAGCTATTTAAATTTGTAGAAAGAAAAAAATTCTGCTTTTGTTCCTATAGAAATGAATCAGATTTGAAAAGGCATGTTTCCTGAACTATGGGCACAGAAAAGATCAGCAAGACAAGTAACAAACACTGTAGATGCTAATAGGCCTCATCTGACTTATTGCTAACTTTATGAAAGTTTTGAGGTCGACTGCATCATGTATGGTCCCTCGTCTCAGTTCTAAGAAACACAGTCGATAGCATCCTTTCTGATTTACCTTTGGTTCAGTTTGCTCAGGTTATTGGTATTACAGGGAGAGCTTCATTTGTTTTTGTCCATGTGGATTCTGTGTTTCTTGACTTTTGTGTATTTCAAAATGTTCATAATGACCTAACACCCTAATGAAGTAAAAGTGTGAATAAGCAAAATTAGGATATGTTGAGATATTTGAAAAATTCAAATTATAAATTTATAATGGTTGAGTATTTGTGGAGGGTTTTCTTTTCTTTTCTTTTCTTTTTTTTTTTTTTTTGAGACAGAGTCTTATCATGTCGTCCTTGGTAGAGGCTTTCTTGCTTCAGCCTCCCAAGTAGCTGAGACTACAGGCTCCTGCCACAGGGCCCAGCTGTTTTTTGATTGGCGTTGCCATTGTTGTTTGGCAAGCCTGGGCCAGGTTCAAACCTGCCAGCTCCCGTGTATGTGGCTAGCGCCCTAGCTGCTGAGCTACAGGTGCTGAGCCTGTGGAGGGTTTTCTTTTCTTTTTTTCTTTTTTTTTCCAAATTTAATATCTCCTCTTTAAAATGCTCTTGCATTGTTTAAAATCATACTGCAGTTGTGTTGTGGCATTTTCATTGTTTGACTTTATCCGTAAGATTTCCAAAGGCATGTGATTTTTTAAATACATAATGCAAAGAGGGAAGAAGGAAACAACAAACCTAGAAATGCATCACTGGTGACAGAGATAAGTCTGAGGTCTGGTAACATGCTTCCAAAATGACCTTATTTGAACCATTTTGCCTTTTTTCTAATGTTGACTTTGCTCCTTTTATTTGGAATTAGAGAACAGAAATTTGCTCCTTTTATTTGGAAGTAGAGAACAGAAATTAGAAGAGCCTTGCAGACTTTTGTGTAAGTTATTGAGAGAGTACAGGCTCATTGTACTCTCTGCATATTGGCATTCAGTTGTTGTAGGACTATTTGTTGAAGAGAATATCTTTTCTCTCATGAAATTGACTTCATACTTTTGTCAAAACCCGATTGCCTATTATCTGTAACGGGCTCCTAGTATTCTCTAATTTGTCCTTTTTCTACACTGTTTTGGGTATTTCAGTTCCTTTGCTTTTTCATGTAAATTGAAGAATCACTTGTTAACAGCCATAAAATTTTTCTGCATTTATTGGGATTATGTTTAATCTACATGTCAATCTGAGGAGAATTGGCATTTTAACAATATTGAGCCTCATGATCCACAAATGCAGTATATTTCTCCATTTTTTAGGTCCTTCAATACTTTCTTCATTGTTTTATAGTTTCCAAAATACAGATCCTGCACACATTTTGTACATATACAGCTAAGCATTTCTATGCTGTTGTAAATGCTAATGTTTAAAATTTTTTTGATGTACTAACTCATTGCTAGTATATAAAAGTATAATTGATTTTTTTGTATATCGATCTTCTATTCCAGAGTTACTATCATAGAGTATTAGGCCAAAAGGGATGGCTCACTCCTGCATTCCTAGCACTCTAGGAGGCTGAGGCGGTTGGATTGCCTGAGCTCAGGAGTTTGAGACCACCTTGAGCAAGAGTGAGACCTCATCTCCACTAAAAATAGAAAACCCCAGGCAAGATGATATCTTGAGTCCAAGAGTTTAAGGTTGCTGTGAGCTATGATGCCGTGGCACTCCACCTAGGGTGGTGACAGAGTGAGATTCTGTCTCAAACACAAACCATGTGTTAGTTCTAGAAGCTTTTTTTGTAGAGCCTATCGGATTTTCTATGTAGACAATCATGCCTTCAAATAAACAGTTTTTCAAAGTTTCTTCATTTTCTTTTCTTTTCTTTTTTTTTTTTTTTTTTTTAGACAGAGCCTCAAGCTATCCCCCTGGGTAGAGTGCCATGGCATCACAGCTCATAGCAACCTCCCAACTTCTGGGCTCAAGCGAGTCTCCTGCCTCTGCCTCCAAGTAGCTGGGACCACAGGCATCCGCCACAATGCCCAGCTATTTTTTGGTTGCAGCCATCATTGTTGTTTGGCAGGCCCAGGCTGGATTCGAACCCACCACCTTAGGTGTATGTGGCTGGCACCTCAGCCACCTGAGCCACAGGTGTCGAGCCAAGTTTCTTCATTTTCAATTTGTATGCCTTTTATTTCATTTTCTTTCCTAATCGTACTTGGTAGGGTATTCACTACCATCCTGAATAGAAGTGGTGAGAACAAACATCTTTACTTTGTTCCTAGTCTTTTGTTATTAAATGTTACCTATAGTTTTATTTAGAATCTTTATCAGATTAAGAAAGTTCTTTTTTATTCCTTCTTTGCTCAGAGTTTCTTTTCTTTTTAATCAGGAATGGATGTTAGATTTTATTTAATGCCTTTTCTGCAGTTAACGAAATCATTACGTGATTTTAGGTTGTTAATGTGATCTATTCCATTGCATGATTTTCAAATAGTAAACGAGATTTATATTACTGCTATAAACCACTGGGTTGTAAACTAGTATTCATTTTATGGGTTTATTCATACTTTGCTGAGGGTTTTTCTATGAAGTATTTTTGCTTCTGTTTTCTGGAAGAGATTGTGTTTAATGGTGTTATTTTTCCTAAATGTTTTGTAGTGTTTACTATGAAACCATCAGAGCATGATGTTTTCTTTTTCAGAATGTTTTAAACTATGAATTTGTTTCATTTTATATATAAGACAATTTAAGTTATCTGTCTTTTCTTGAATGATTTTTGGCAGTTAATAGCTTTCATCTAAGTTGCTGAATTAATATGTATAATGTTGATAATAGTGTTCTCTAATTATTATTTTAATGTTTGTAAGGTATATAGGGAGATAAAACCCACTTTCATACTGGTTATATATTCTCTCTCTCTTTTAATTTATGGGTTGAATCTGTCTGAAAGGTTTATCAGCTTTATTGAGCATTTTAAAGAACCAGCTTTGTATTTATTTTCTCTCCTTTTTCTGTTTTCAGTATCTTCATAATCCATTGATTTCTTTTTTTATTTTTTGAAACACAGCCTCAAGCTATCCCCCTGGGTAGAGTGCTGTGGCATCACAGCTCACAGCAACCTCCAACTCCCAGGCTCAAGCAAGTCTCCAGCCTTAGCTTCCCAAGTAGCTGGGACCACAGGCGCCCACTACAATGCCTGGCTATTTTTTGGTTGCGGCCGTCATTGTTGTTTTGGCGGGCCTGGGCTGGATTTGAACCCGCCACCTTAGGTGTATGTGGCTGGCACCTTAGCCACTTGAGCCACAGGCGCCAAGCCAATCCATTGATATCTGCTGTTTATTATTGTCATCCTACTGCTTGATTTGAGTTTACCCTGCTTTTTCTCTGTCCAGTTTCTTAGGGTGGTAGTTTATTGATTGAGACCTTTGTTCTTTTCTGATACAGGCATTTAATCTTGTACATTTCCCTCTAAGTGCTGCTTTGACAACATCATACATATTTTGATATGTTATATTTTTATTTTCATTTAGTTCCCAATCATTAGTCTGCTTTCTCTTGAGATTACTTCTTTGATCCACATGTTATTTAGATGTATTATAGAATTCCCATGTATGGAAATTTTCAGATAATCTTTCTGTTATACATTTCTAGCTTAATTCCTTTACAGTAAGATAATTTATATTTTGTAGTATTGCAGTTTTTTTAAATGTGTTAAGTCTTGCTTTATTTAGATGTTTTATGTACACTTGAAAGAAGGTATATTCTGTGGTCAATTTGAATAATTTGTTTTTGAATAGAAAGGTTAATGTGTTAAGTTTTCTGGAAGATTAAAACTTAAATACTGGCTTGGCTCCTGTAGCTCAGTGGTTAGGGTGCCGTCCACATGCACTGAAGATGGTGGGTTTAAACCTGGCCTGGGCCTGCTAAACAACAACAACATAGCTGGGCGCTGTGGTGGGCGCCTGTAGTCCCAGCTACTTGGGAGGCTGAGGCAAGAGAATCACTTAAGCCCAAGAGTTTGAAGTTGCTGTGAGGTGTGATGCCATGGCACCCTGCTGAGGGCGACCTGGTGAGACTGTGTCTCAAAGAAAAAAACAAAACAAACCCCCAAACCCAACTTAAATACTAATTATTTTTAGCATTTAATTAGTATCTAATTCAACCAGTGGGATAGTAGAAAAGGCTATTGAGATTTAGAATACTTTTAGATAGACCTGTTTTTGTTAACTATGAGGTGTCTTCAAAAAGTTTAGGGAAAATACATATTATGAAAAAACTATGCATGGATTTCAAAATTTCTTTGTAGCCAAATAAACTCATACTCACTTATAACATGTCTGAACAGGCTCTAGTTTGAGACCCTAAGAAGGATAAGGCATCAATTTCAAAAGAACCTCCATCAGAGCAGTGTGAATTCTGCTAAAATTGAAGCAAGAACAAACATCTAATTTATAGTCAAGCTTGGGTGGAAGAAAGGTGAAGTCATGGATGCTTTATGAAAAGTTGATGGGGACAATGGGCCAAGAAAAGCAGTAATTTACAAATGGATAGCTCATTTTAAGATGGGACTAGATAATGCTAAAAATTAAGCCTGTAGCAGCAGACCATCCATCATCAACTTACAAGAACAATATTAATCTTGTTTTTGCCGTAATTGAAAAGGACCAATGGTTATAAGTGGAAATAGTAGCCAACTCTATAGACATCTCAGTTGGTTCAGATCACACAATTCTGACTGAAAAATTAAAGTTGAACTAACTTTAATTTCCAATTAATAGGTGTCAAAATGATTGTGCCTAGATCAACTGCAGACAAGGACAGAGCTTTTAATGGAAATTTTAAACAAGTAGGATCAAGATCCTTTGAAGAACTGTAATAGGAGGTGGAGCCTAGATTTAGGATGATCTTGAGGACAAAGTATGATCAAAGCAGTGACTACCAAAAGATGGGAAGAGGGCCAGTTAAAGCTGACTGGTCAAGAGCAAAGATCATGACAGCAATTTTTGTTTTTGTTTTTGTTTTTGTTTTTGATTCTCAAGGAATTTGCTTGTTGGCTTTCTGGAATGCTAAAGAATAATAACAGCTGCTTATTTTGAGACTGTTTTGAGAAAGTTAGCCAAAGCTTTAGCACAAAAATGCCCAGGAAAGCTTCACTAGAGAGTTCTTCTCTACTACAATAACTCTTGTTTATACGAAGGGCAGTTTTGGAAGAGTTTTGATAGGAAATCATTACATATCTACCTTATAATCCTGATTTGGCTCGTTCTGACTTTTTTTTTTGTTTCCTAATTTTAAAAACTCTGTAAAGGGCACCCATTTTTCCTGAGTTAATCATGTAAAAAAGACTATATCAACATGGTTAAATATCCAGGACCCTTGTCTTTAGGGATGGACTAAAAGGCTGGTATCATTGCTTACAAAAGTGACTTGAACTTGATGGAGCTTATTTTGAGGAATAAACTTCGTGTTTCTTATTTTTATCTTTTTGATTCTGTTACTACAAATGCTGAAATCTTATTTCATATAAATTCCTATTTCAAATTATTTCTAATAAATTTTGTTGTCCACATTTGTTAAATAGTAGTGATAGGTTTGATTTTGTAGAATGCTTCGTTCTTTAGAATATAAAATAAATTTTGTGGCACAAGATTTAAGAATTAATATGTTCATTCTTTTCATAGTTATTGTGACATTCTTTTTCATTGTTTTTGTTAATTTGGCTTGAACGGTGTAATCTTAGGGATCATTTAAGATATTAGGACTCCTGGCTCGGCGCCTGTGGCTCAATCGGCTAAGGCGCCAGCCATGTACACCTAAGGTGGCGGGTTTGAATCCCCAGCCCAGGCCCGCCAAACAACAATGATGGCTGCAACCAAAAAAAAATGGCCAGGCGTTGTGGCAGGTGCCTGTGGTCCCAGCTACTTGGGAGGCGGAGGCCGGAGACTCGCTTGAGCCCAGGAGTTGGAGGTTGCTATGAGCTGTGATGCCATGGCACTCTACCCGGGGGCGGGGGGGGGGGGTAGGGGTGGGGGGGGATAGCTTGAGGCTCTGTCTCAAAAAAAAAAAAAAGAGATATTAGGACTCCATAAAGTTTCAAT
>CAUYQV010157698.1:0-17081 GCA_963574575.1 Galagoides demidoff | reverse complement strand
TGGATACTTTTTCTTCCATTCTTGGGATACTTTGCTAAGGAGGACATTTTCCAGCTCCATCCATGTAAACATGAAGGAGGCAAAGTCTCCTTCTTTCTTTGTGGCTGTGTAGTATTCCATGGTGTACATATACCACAATTTTATTGATCCATTCATGGGTCGATGGGCACTTGGGCTTCTTCCATGACCTAGCGATTGTGAATTGGGCTGCAATGAACATTCTGGTACAGATATCTATATTATAGTGTGATTTATGGTCTTCTCAATATATACCTAATAGAGGAATTACAGGATCAAATAGTAGATCTATATTTAGATCTCTGAGTGTTCTCCATATGTTTTCCAAAAGAGACGTATTAGTTTGCATTCCCACCAGCAGTGCAGTAGTGTTCCCTTTTCTCCACAACCCCACCAGCATCTGTGATTTTGGGATTTTGTGCTATGTTTTGCACATTTTTAATCAGATTATTTGTGGGAGGTTTTGTGGTTGTTGACTTGCTTGAGTTCCTTATATATTCTGGGGTTTGGTGAGGGGTTTTGCAGTTTTTGGCTGGGGCTGGGTTTGAACCTGCCTCCTTTGGAATATGGGGCCAGTACCCCACTCCTTTGAGCCACAGGTGCCACCCTATATTCTGGTTTTAATCCCTCATGATTTGAATAGATTGCAAATGTTTTCTCCCATTCTGTAAGTTACGTCTTCACCTTGTTGATCGTTTTCCTGGCCGTGCATAAGCATTTGTGCTTCCTCTGATGCCATTTGTGGGCTTTTCTTTGGTGGCCTGTGCTTTTGAGTCTTATTCAAGAAATATTTGCTTAGAATAACAGCTTAAACATTTCACCAAAGTTTTCTTCCACTAGCTTCATAGTTTCAAGTCTTACACTGAAGTCTTTAATCCACTTTGATGTTTGTAAGTGGAGAAATATAGGGGTCCAGTTTAAATTTTCTACATAAAAAACCTTAGTTTTCCCAGCACCATTTATTGAAGAGATTTTCCTAGCTTTTCTATTCAGTTCCTTTGGTCTACATATCAGTTTTTATTCAAGTAGCATGCTATTTTGCTTACCTTTTGTGTGTGTGTGTGTGGTACTGTAATTTGAAGTCAGGTAATATGACATCTTCAGCTTTGTTCTTTTCATTCAGGATTGCTCTGGCTATCATGCATCTTTTGTGGTTCCATATACATTTTGAGATTTTTTTCCTTCATTTCTATAATGAATGTCATTGGCCATGTTGATAGGTATTACATTGAACGTATAGACCACCTTAGGTAGAAGGGATCTCTTAACAAGACTGATTCCTTCAATCTATGAACATGGGCTATCCTCTCATATTTTTTGTGTTGTTCATTTTTTATCAATGTTTTATAATTTTTAGTGTAAATATCTTTCATTCCTTTGGTTAAGTTTATTCCTAGATATTTTATATTTTTTGTAAATATTGTAAACAGGATTCCCTTCTTGGCTTCTTTTTCAGATTGTTTGCTGTTGTCATATAGAAATGCTACTAGGCATATATGTTGATTTTATATCATGAAACAGGTATTTCTAAACGTAAGATTTGTATCATGTGCAAACAAGGAGCTCATTTTATTTCTGGTGTGAGACAGACTAGGAAACCAAAACACACACACACACACACACACATCCCACTAGTTCTGCACCACAGAAAGTGTGAGGCTCACATTTGCACAACAATTATCAGTATTTACATCATACTCATCATACGCTACTCTTTACTCTTTTAAAAACCTCTCTTGTCCTCTCATATATAAAACTATCAATTGTACGGTATCTATTATCTACTATGTGCTGGGCACCGTGGAGGAGCATAAAATTGATAAGACATCTCTACAATTGGGTTGGGGAAAGAGAACAAAGAACAAGGAAACAATTAGGAAAACTGGATACTTTATAACAAAGACTAATAGCGGGATAGAGAGGATCCTTCCTTACCAGAAGCACTTGAAAGTTCTCTGAATGTCTTACTGTGCTATGTGAAGCCAAGAAAGGGCCTAGAGTATTTGGTATTTATTATGCCCCTTATTCAATCTAAGCATCTGTTCAAGCAGACACTGAGATTGCTGACATTTCAGTAAAATCCTTAATACTTGTGAATCCAGTCTTATTTTTTTCTCTGTACTAGCAGGAAATTTTGGCAGCAGTCAAAAAAGCAGAGCTGAAGAATCTCAAATCATTTTTAACATGCAGATGAATACAATGAGATTTGGAAATCTTACTTCACCTCATAATTGACTTAACAGTTCACCTCCTCAAATCATGAAAAGGGAAAACAAAACCCTCTTCTTGATAATTTGGACACAGTAAAACTGTCTTAAATCACTTGCCCTAGGACAAAAACATTTTCGTCAGCCCACAGCAAATGAAAAGTCATATATCTAAGAGTGCTAAGTGGAACACTCTCACTGTTCATCCTGAGGCCAGCCAGAGCCCCCACGCATGTTATTCAGCACACACATGTGCACACATACACACACATGTACACCCAGGTGTGGACACGATTCACATTTAATCTGATCTATGAAAAAGCATAAACTTTACAGTGGCATAAAGTCCTGGTTGTTCATTAGCTACTTTGAGACTTTTTTATGTTATCACATAGTGGTAGAAATAGAAAGATGGTCAATTTCAATTTTACATTTGAAACAATCCTGTCTAAACACCCAGTTCTCTTCTTGTTCCAAGTATCACCACAGAAACCCAAGTGATCAGTCTAAGATTGGACAGTTTTTTTTAATATGAATGAAATTATTTGAATTACTTCTTCCACTTGAGCTTTCACTGAGTTATGTGCCCAGTGAATTTTGAAGTATATTTTTCAGCAAAATAAAAAATAAGAATTAATTGTCATCCTGTATGTAGCACTAATCAGGTACTGTGTGTTTACATTCCTTCACAACAAAATGATTTGTTGTTCACTTAATCATTCACTTGCAACACTAGAATTGCAAATTTATTTTTATATTTTTTAATTTTATTATTATTATTATTATTTTATGCAGTTTTTGACCAGGGCCAGGTGTGAACCCACCACCTCCGGTATGGGGGGCTGGCACCCTACTCCTTTGAGCTACAGCCACCACCCTGGAATTGCAAATTTAAAATTGAAATGACCTGAGTATTAGCTCATAAATTCTGTGCAGATTCAGCCATTAATTCAAATATTATAATTCTGACGGTGGTAATATATGGATCCTGGTACAGGCAGACCGATAGGAGACATGGTCAATGTCTTAAGAAACTCTAAGATAATTACACCTGGCCTCTTGTAAAGCTCAGTCATTCCCATCATGTTAGTCCCTGGATTTCATTATTACAATGTCTTAATCATTTAACTAAAGAATAGTAAACTCCAGCATAAGATCCATAACTGATTTAACTTGACCTTCGTACATTTACAAACTTTAATTACAACCTTTTTTTGACACTTATGAATCTTTTCAGAGCAAGATGATAGGCAAAAGAAATTTGCCAACAAGGTGATTTGTGCATTTGCATAAATAACATTCCGATCAGAGAAACATTTCTAATTCTTTCTTGCCTATCCTCCTATTCTTCAGTGTTCCAAATGAGCCTGGCTGTCCCCATCAACAAGCTGTGAGGGTCACTCTATTAGCTGCCTGTCCCTAGGACTGTGCACACAGCCTGATTCACAGACATTGAATAAAGGCTTGTCTGATTGAATGAATCTGTTCAAACTTTCTGTCTGGACTTAAACAGAAAAGATAAAACCAAGGTAACTGGCAAGAAAACATTACCCCCGTTTTCTTTGGGGTTTAACTGGGGCAAGTCTATCATAAAGTTGCCACTAAAGATTTTGGATTAAAACTAGGAGCGCAAATACCAGAGAAAATAGATCAAGATGAAACTCGGGACATTATGAAGGGATTGCTAAGGTATCGTCCCTAACAGGCTCAACCTGACACCTATGGCTGCTGTTCTGAGTCACTTGGCCACTGGCATGATCCAGGGGGTGTCCCTGAACCTACCAACACAGACCCCTGGAGGTGACAAGAACTCTCTTTGTCCACAGGAACCATCACCACAAAAAAAACCAGACACTAAAAAGCAAACTAATTGCTAAAAAACAAAAGCAAAGAGACACTAAAAAGCAAATTAATTCCACCAAAAAACAGACACTAAAAAGAAAACAAAAACGTTTCCTTTACCTGCATGGAAAAAGAAGCCCTATCTAAAATGAAATGTTGAAACCAAGGATGATTGTATTGAGCACGTGGTCTGTCATCTCCTCTTGCCCCACTCCTATCCCTACCAGTAAACTCATGTCCTCACTTAGCCAAATAATCCTCTGACGCACCTTACCTGAGGAATTCCACTGTGGGAATCACCTTCAACTTGAAATCGTTCCTTCTACCCTGGCATGGTTACTATTGTTTTGAGAACTCAGTGCCAACCATTCTAGGAAGGTAATACCAGATATATGTTTTGTAAAAATGTCATGACCTAGATTAAAGCTTGGCAATATAAAAAGGTATATAAGAATTAAATAAATGACTGTTAACTATTTGATTTCTTATGTATAATGCTAATAGGATATACATTCAAATAAAGGACTTTCACCTCTGGCAAGTGTGTTCTAACATACTAATTAATGACATGATGATGATTGATGTGTGTAAATATAAAGTTAAATATGAATAAGAATATGTTTACTACTTTTCGCTATTGTGGTTTTATACTCCATAATCTTTAAAAGAACAAAATTTCATTTATAAGCCACTAAAATGTAAGATTCATTCTCCAAAGTCCAGAGTCCAAATGATGAGAAATTAGGCAATTTCTGAGTAGCAGATGCGGCAGCATTAACTTCCGAGGGAAAGGATAAGACATTTTTATTATGGAAAATTGCTATTTCAGAAAATAGGTCTAATTTACCAAGAAACCAATCAAGTATCCATTCTGTTTGATTCCTAAAACCACTGTCCAATTGTGTAGTCTGAATTGGAACAAGATCACTTTAATTGCCCTGCCATTTCTCATTTTGAAGCCAACATTAGTATTTTAATGTCAAATTCTGGGTTTTAACTCAATTACCAAAGTTGAGACTTCTTTCAGAAATTCAGAAGTGTGCTTCAAAGTGGAATTGTGGTTTGAGCGAATCTAATAAGGGTCTTTGTGCTCACTTTCGATATATCATATTTAATCAAAAGTTTAGAGTCATTACAGTTGATGTGAAGGTCAACAAGATTTAACGCATCTGAATGAAAAGGGTAAGTGAACACTAGGGACAGAGAAACCAATGGACACTAGAGGACAGAAAAAAAGTGGGGAGGGGGAAGAAAATGGAAACAGAGGTAGAGAGAGAATTATGTAATTTATAGATGACATCAATAAAAAGTGTAGGAATTTCAATTATATAAACTTATGTGACTAGAAGCTTTCAAAATCCTTTTTATAGTAGAAATAAGCAAAAGTACTATCTTAATTCAATTCCAGCTTCTTAGTCTTAACTTGCAGTATGATATTTACAGGTCAGAAGAAATGGCAGCTCTGTGTAAAAACATCAAAGGAACAGAGAATGTAGCCATCTCCAGGCCCAAACTCTTTCTTTTTCTAAAGAAACATGGGCAGGTTAGAATCATATTCTATATTTGTTGTCAGAGCTGTTCACACAAGCACACTCCCTCTACTTCTGAGCACATGAGAAGGTGACACTTAACAATCACTATAAAGCTAAGTGTGACTTGGGGGGTTGATCAGTGTGGTAAATTGCACCTCTATGATGTGCCCTTTCTGTATGGAAATTCACGTGCCTGCGTGAGCTTCAGGGTTTTTTTTTCCTTGTTGGTTCGTTTCTTCTTTCTGTATTAAGGGTGAGTAAAATGTCAGGCATAGACGGGTCTGACAGTGAGGAAGCCATGAAGATCCCCCTCACCAACTCAGACAGATCTGTAGCCTGAGTAATAAATAATCATTGACTTCCGCCACCAAGATTCTGGGCTTGTTTGTTGCAAAAGCTGAGTGTAGTTCCTCTGCCTCATACCTACAAACAGCCCCCCAGTGCTCGAAGCTTACAAAAAACAGACTAGAGTCAACGCTAGGTAACTGAAGATTTATTAGAAATGGATACCTTATGAAATATATAGGTTTTGCTCCTTTTCTGCCTACTTGTACGATTTTGAACATTTTATTCTTCCTAGTTGTTTTGTTTTGTTTGATGATTAAATGATTACATGTAAACACTGGGCAAAAAATAGTTCACACGTTTGAATCCCTTTTCCCTGTCCTTTTGCATTATCATGTAAGTTCGCAAACCCTTTGAGCTTGTTCAGTTTTGTATTAGACATTAGGCATTAAACAATAATGTCAAAGCATCATGTTATACACACCACGCATCAAGAACCTATCTTCGGGGGTGGAATGAAGCTGAATGAGATGTACGAGCTACATTTTAAGCACAGATTTCGTAACACAGGTGTTATACAGACCAACTGGAGCAATGAAAAGAATTATTATTCACAGTGAAATGAAGAGTCCAGTGCATTAAAAAGGAGCCAAGTTGCCACGAATTACTGCCTGAACACAGAGACCCTTTAGGCTTGTGAATGACTGTTTTTGTTTAAATTAACTACTGCTAGCAAGGGAAGAAAAAGAAACTCTAAACCTTAGTGATCTAAAACAAAGATTCTTTGAGACAAATGCCGTGAATATATGAGGTTCCACAGGCAAAGTACAGTGAGTCTACGTATTAGTGCTAACAGCAATATTAAATACCATGTGGAGAGCAACCCTGGGCAAACTTATCATTACAATATAGCTTCAAAACAGCGGAGCATGAGAGACGAGAAATGTACCTTTCAATTACACTGTCTCACAGATTATCTCAGTTCCTGCTGGTTTTGGTAACACGTATAAACACATCCTAAACGGGAATGCTAGCTGGAATCAGCTCGTGATTCTCAGTGGTTCTCATGCAACCTCTGTGGTTCCAAATACAATGATCTCATGGTTCTTAAATTAGCTTTCTTGGTTTTTTGTTTGTTTGTTTGTTTTCAATATGGAATCTTAGCAAAAGTATTCTCCACTACAACGCATTGACTGTTAGAATAAAAATTAAAGATTGGGCTCACCAAAATCATCAGATAAACTCTTCTGACAAAATAGATCAGTCTTTCGGTTAAATTCTTGACCTGAAAATAATTAGGTTGATAAACTTTTTTCACTGACCAGTCATTGAATGAACCAAATTTATTAGCTGCTTTGACACCATACATAGCTCCCTTAATTAATGGTATGGAAAATAACTCCAAGACCACATTTCATTTGAACTACTTCCAGAACTAAGTTACTGTGTAACACATCATGATGACTGTCTTTGACATAGGATGTCTTTGGAGGCATGCTTATTTTCTAGAAAGTTTATGGGAAATCCATTATTAAATTTGGCCCTGTCTTTAAGTAAGCACTGTTCTTAGATCAAAGTGAGAAAAATGGCTTTAAAGAATAATTTAAGTGCAGTAAATATTTTGTTCTCTCAGTTATTTCTGGGTACCTAAACAGAGATTTATGTATAATACTTAAGAATGCATTTTCATATTAATTACACCAAAGTACTGAAAGGAACCCAAGGAGCTCTTTAAAACACCACAGCGTCCATATCACTATCTTACCCTGATGGTCCAGAACACAGCACATGACCAATAACACCATGATCACTATTGTTGCCATGGTTGGGACATACTTAAATGCTTTAAAAAAAAAAAAAAAGGCAGTTGTTACTCATCTGAAATGAAAAATTAACTGAGGTTTCTGCACTTTTTGTCTGGAAGCCCCAGTGAAAACGTGGTCTTTGAAATACAATAGTGGTCAAGTTCAGTAACCAGGAGCATTTCTTCCATTGTCTCTGCCTTATAATGAATTATTCATTTGTGCTGAGCTGTGTGCAAACAATACCAAAGCCAGATCCACATTTCTGAGACACTCCTGAAAAACTGCTGCTGTATTAAAGAAATAAATTACAAGTCCTCTATCACTTGGCTGCGTGGCTTTCATCCCTATTTTTGAGGCATTTCCGTCAACCTTACAATCTTCACCAAGTTGTAAGATATTAAACATATATTTTATCTGCCCTGAAGTGGCACTGGTTTTGAAACTGAGACTCTTCTAATTTTTTCCAGATAATGGTCAAACGGGTCCTTTGGGTTATGAATTAGGTTTTTCATGGCTAATGTACTTCCCATCGACACTTATTATACAAGCAACTATTATGTCATCACAGGCTCTGGTACAACATGAAGGGAGCATAAATGTGGAGATTGATGATGATGGCTCAGAGCCAGCTCATTAAAGGCAATGGTGTGAATAATATAACTGCGTTGCTTTTCAGGGAACCGAATATGTATTACCCACCTATCAGTGCACCAAAGCAGCAACATAAACAGAGATCTCTAACTGCAGCCCATTTAAATGATGAAAGGGTGTATATTAATCTATGAAATAGATTTTCCCAGGGGGGAAAATTGTTCTCTCTATGTATGAAAATTAAACCATTCAGTACGCAGAGCAGCACTTATCAGATGAGCATTCTTGGTATGCAGAGACATTCTGCTAATGCTTCCTGCTAAGATAAATAGGCCACAGTCATAAAAGATGCTACCATAATTTTCTGAGAATAAAAGAACTAAAAAGACCAACATGTAGACAGCAGTTTTTAAAGTGAGTCAATATTCTAAATGACTTGGCCTCTGTGTTTTATACAGTTCATTCAAAAACCACTGATGATACAGACAAAAAACACATGCCTACCCGTATTACATACAAAAAAAAAAAAAATAGCTGAGTGTTGTTTAATACTCAATATTCCTGCAAACTAAGTTAGTAAAAGCATTAGCAGTAATTGCTGACCTCAGATTCACTTGGTTTTCAGGATCATAGACCCCCATTACAATTTTCAGTTTATAAAAATTCCTTAAGCATAAGAATGGTCCCCTCCTCTTTACACTCGTTATAAGATTGAAAGCTCATAGTTTACACATGTAACTTCAAAATTTACCAAGACAACTCAACAGACTTTTTTTCCCCTTGGTACATACCACTCAGTTATTTTTGAAGCAAAATATCTTCTCTGTGTAAACAGTATTCAATAAGCCAGAAGTTTAGAGGACTTTTTTCCAGTGGATTGTTACAGATATTTCTAGGTTCATCTCCAACATGCTGATACTCAATTTACATATTCAGGGGAGAATGGAATTTCAAATAAAAAAAGAATAGTGAGAAAGAACCCCTTATATTTCAAGGCAGGAGGTAGGTAGGGCTTCCCGTGTTATCTCCGACATCGTCCCACTGAATTCCTACACAACCTTGCAGGACCAGAGTCCTTATCTGCATTGTTCATACTGAGGCAGGAAGGAGGCAGGAGATTGAGCGCGCTGCTGCCTACAGACCTCGGACAGACAAGTGGCAGCCTGGGACTTCTCCCTTGGGCTAGGAGCTTTCCCACGGAGTGAGAGGAAGATAGTGCCTGGGGAGCTTCTGACCTCCGTGTGACCTAATGCTGTGTCACATGGTCTGCTTCCTACAAGAGTGTTCAGAACACATCCGTTTCCTCGACTTCTTGGATAGCAACTTTTATGACTAGAATGTGTTCCCTCCAAAATTCCGTTGTTTCCAACGTGACAGTATTAAAAGATGGATCCTTTAAGAGGTGACTAGGCCATGCAGGCTCCTCCCTCGCAGATGAGATTGAGGCTCTCAGAGGACAGGTTTCGCTCAGAGTTTGCCCCCCTTGCCCATCCACTCCTGCCACGTGAGGACACGGCGACCCCCTCTCCAGAGGACGCAGCAGCAAGACTCCGACTTGGAAGCAGAAGGCAGTTCTCACCAGACAGCCAAAACTGCCAAGACCTTAATTTTGGACTTTTCAGCCACCAGAGCTTTAAAAATTAAATTTCTATTCTCTATAAATTATCACCCTCAGGTATTCTTTTTAGCAGCACAAAACTGAGTCAGGCAAGAACATAGACATCCCAGGCCCAGATATACAGTGTGAAATCCAAAGGTCAACTTTAATTCCAACCAAACCGTCAGTAATTCCATCAATTCCCCCTCCCCTAAGTATTACATCTCACGAATGAAATTCTTCAAGCTTTGATCAGGTCCTTCACGAAGCTCCCTTGGACCCCTCCTCTAGTAACTTCACTAGCCTGCCTAGAGAAAAATTTCCCCTTTGTTGGCTTCCAATCATCCTCCACGGAAAACTCCTTCTAAAATGCAAATCAGACCAAGCCATTCTCCTACTTTAATTATCTCAATGCCAACTATTTGGACTTAAATAAAATTTAAATGCCTTCGTATTCAACATATAAGTAACTTGATGCTACTTACAGCTTTAACTTTATTTCCCACTATGGTCCAAATGAATCCTGCTTTGAAGTCTCACCAACTTCTTTATCTCATCTTTGAACTCCAGTTTTCTTTATTGCTTCTAGATAAGGAGGAGTTCTCTCCACTTCTCTTTATCGCTTCTCTCTAGCTCTTATAAACAAAATGCTGCTCAGAATTTGCTGGTATTTTTAAATGACTTCAAACAGCATTGCACGCATGAACTATAACGTTTAAATAGAGCGTGTTTCCCCACTCTCTCTCCCAGTCCTTATTTCCCTCCCACTACCAACCCTTCCTGTGTGTCTATGTCTGTGTTACCAAGACATTTTAAATAGTGACACTATAGTCAACTTTCAAAACTGTGAAACCCCCTGTTTCAAACCCTTCATAAACTAGCTGCTTAGAGTGGCAGACAAGCCATGACCCTTGTTTATTCCTCTTCAGTTTAGTTTCACTAGATATTCCCTTCACTTGGCTTTCACCAAACTATATTTTTTAAGTATATCATCTTTATTAATATTTTATTGGATTTTATTACACCATTATAAATGAAAAGAACCACCTCATTTTCTTGATCGGGCAGAACAATTTCAAAATCCAGCTCACCATTAGCCTTTCCATAAATAGTTTTTAGAACTTGATAGGTAAAGTTGAATAGCACAATATTATACTAATAACAAAAAAACAAAGATTCTCAATGGCTTATAACTTTCACAATCTCTTTTGAGCAACTGGCTATTAGCTGTTAAACTCTTTTCTATGGGTCTTCTCATTCTTTCTGGGACTCAAACAGCTATTTGAGCCTATCTTTTTTGTAGCAAGAAAAAAAAGAACTGGGGTGGCACCTATGGCTCAAAGGAGTAGGGCACCAGCCCCATATGCCAGAGGTGGTGGGTTCAAACCCAGCCCTGGCCAAAAAGAAAAAGAAAGAAAGAACTAAATAGCTGATAGTAACAAGCAATAGCCTTCATTATTCCCTCCTGGGCCTCAGCATTCATCATATCCACTCACCTTCTATTGAATAAAGCAAGCCGCAGGGGCCCACCCGACATCAGCAGGAAGCACTGTACACACTT
Organism: Galagoides demidoff; assembly: GCA_963574575.1. Classification (NCBI taxonomy): domain Eukaryota; kingdom Metazoa; phylum Chordata; class Mammalia; order Primates; family Galagidae; genus Galagoides; species Galagoides demidoff. The sequence continues at coordinate 5,643 of CAUYQV010157698.1, read as the reverse complement.
AGCAATAGTTGAGGTGATCTGGCATTTGACTAGATATTTGGAAATAACAATTCAATCTCCCTCCTCGATTAAATTCATTTGACTAGTTCATCTCTAGAGTTTTTCTTTGAATAAAGGAATGTGATTTATTGAGTTTTGCCTTGCCAGCACCTATTGTAGGTCCTGAAACACATTTGTTAATTATTTGCTAAGTAAAATGGGTGAATGAATAAAGAAAGAAAAAAAGTGAAGGCACAAATACATCTAATATACTAATGTTGCACTACAATTAATTTTTTATAGCTATAAGTTATAGTATGCAGTACATAACTAAGAATTTCATGAGGGCAAGGGTTTCATTCAGATTTCTATTAAACCTTTCCTGCAAAGCCCCTGCAAAGAGCTTGGCAAAGTATGAGTGTATATTGATAAACTCTTGCTGAGAGATGAGTAACTAAATGAATACAGCAAATAAGCCCCTGTCACCACGTTCTCATATCACTCCCCGCTAATCCTGAGTGTCACATAAAGGAGGTAGGACACTTCACTTGCTATCTTTTAAGAAACTCTACAGAAAACTACTCAAATTTTTCTTCTGTTAAACCTATCTCTGAGGAGCACACTATCAATACAAGTTTGTTGTGTTATGTTTAAAAATAGATCTACGTGATTAAAATCCAGAGATGAAGAAAGCCTATATATAGACGTAGACTATCTCCCTAAAAACAAAGCCAACATACATTATTTTGGTCTCACTCAAAAAATTTAAAAAGCTGAGGCAGCTCTTGTGCCTCAGAGGAGTAGGGCATTGACCCCATATGCTAGGGGTGGTGGGTTCAAACCCAGCCCCAGCCAAAAATTAAAAAATAAATAAAAAGCTAAAGCACTATTTTAGCTTGGAATGGCATAGTCTAATGTAGAAGAAGAAGCTTTAACTACAGCTCCGTTCTCAGGGAAGTGAGCAGAGCCCTGTTTCCGTATCCAGGTATTAAAGCCGAGATGGTTGACTTTGTTGTTAGTGAGAATCTGAGCTGGGCCACCTTCTGTTCCCTCGTGTGCACGTTCAGTTGTCTGGAAAGTGATGATGGGCTATAACTGGCACCACCACGGCACTTTGCATCGAATTTGTCTGACTTTGTCATCAGCGCCATCCGTGGCTTGCCTGTCCCACTTAACGTTTCTTTCAAATTGTCAGATTTAACATCTTACTAAATCTTCCCACAACTACAATATTTTTCCTACTGCCTATACTCTTGTGTTGAATGTGAATTTTTTTCTGATGAGCTAAACTTAGTATCTACTTAAAACAAGGAAGGTATAATAAAAACTAATTTGTGTGCCACAGTCAGAGGAGATTCTGAAGGATACAGGAGATTAATCCTCTCCTAGTATCATAAAAATAACCATTTGAAGGTAATAGTTCTTAAAAGTATACAATGGATCCCTATTTTCTTAAACAAGTACATACAAGTACACATCTGTCCAGATGAGTCCACATCACTATTATTAGTTTCCACTTGCGTACCAAATGCTGGTGCCCTTGCTCTTAAGGCTTTCATTTATTATTTTTGTTTGTTATCTTTGCCTTATTATTTTGTCACAATATTTACCCCCAGAAATGTTTAGTTTAATACATTTTATCAATGTTGACTGGAAAAATATAAAATTTAGATTGTAAATGTCTATAAATATTAAGGGAAGGGGCTGGGGGTAAGGACTACTTACGCAAAGTGACCCTGTAAGCCCTCTAGCCCGGTGTCGCTGTTTTCCGCTACATCAATGTTTCTCTCTTGTTCTTCCCTATTTACTTTTTTCTTTTGACAAGTAGGCTTGTCAGAGAGTTTAGAACAAGTTCTGTGCTGAAGTAGATGGATAAACTGACCGCAAAGTATTGTTTAGCAAATCCAGAGCAACATTTTCTGTAAGATACACCTTTGAAAAAATACTTCCTATTAAGCTTTTCTTGTCATTTAGAATTTTTATTAAATATTCAATAAACAGCCACTTGCAGACTTATTTACTCCTGCATTTTTTACTCTTGCATGGTCAAAACAAACAAAAAAGGTATAAACGAACAAGCCAATTATACTTTCTTAACAACTTCATTTTTCTGTGAATCTATTTCTCATCTTTCTGGCCTTCACTAGGGGACATAATTTCCTTCAACCTGATTACATAGTTCCAACAAATGTGCCTCCAGCCATTTTCATCAGTTGCTTTATCAGTTTTCTCTCATTAACCAACTAGAACTCAGCTACGAGATCTGAGAAGGCGCAGCACTATATTTATTTTTCTGGCTTAATAGGGAGAAAATGACATTTCCATAGGACCAGACATTTACTGTAGTGTTTTTCTAAAACCTTACAAACTTCCTTTCCAATCTATAATCCTGTCTGCTTTATAGAGTCATAAAACACACACCTACACATTGGAGAAAGTTTTACCTTGGGATCTGAATTTAAATGTTATAGAAATACAGTTCTGACTTGTAGTAGAGCCCATTTTTTAAAGTTTATTATTAATGCTGTGGAGTGCATGCCCAAATGCCTGGGCCTTTGGAATCTGATAGGCCAATTTTGCTGTGTTCAATTTTCTAGATTTGCTATTTTGCTACCATGAACAAAAATACCTGTCATGTCCTTCCAGTCCCAAGGAGTGTCTGATCATAGTCCTTCCTGGAAAACTCTCTACACCAAGATGGTAAATAGGGTACTGGCCTCCCACGGTCTCAGGTGTCCCTGCCAGCTGCTTTCATTTCACTCTATCATGACTTCACGTGACCTCCACAATAGCCACTATGTCTTGAGCATGGCACCTGTCCATTTCAATTTTAAAAATACTTGAAGCCATTATCTTGACAAGAAACTATCTCAAATAACCATTTCTCTTATTGACCCACCATGACTGCCCCTCATTCCTGCCATCATTCTGTTAATGTCACTCAAGTTCTCTAAAAAATGTTATCTCTCTGATATTTTCATTAGGTGAAAGAGGTTCAATTTTTCTCAGAATACAATGCCTAGCAAACACTGTGGGAGAAATTCACCTACCTCATTAATAAGAATAAATCCTGGTAAGAACCCCTCCCCCCAAAAAAGTCCCTACAAATAAGTGCTATAGTGCACAGGCATTACGGAGACCCACCCAGGGTAACGTGGGGAGATAGACCCCAGCTGTGTATCTGACAAGATTTGGAACTGACAGCACTGGTGGCTTTAACCCAAGACAAGGCAGATGGGACACGATTTTAGCTACAGTGGATGTAGCATTGGACAAACTTGAGTAGCAATCCTCCCTGTCAACGGGTCTGCCCTCTCTCAGCAAAGAAGGAAGACATGGGTATGAACTAATGATGGAAGGAAATTTGATAGTGTCTGTGGGAACAAGCAAAGCTCTCGGCTTAATAGACAGTGTTGTAAACGTTATAATGGAGTTATTAGTGAGAGCAGACTGAACAGCAGCTGGATCGTCACAGTCAAAAATGCAATAGCCTCAGGCTGGAATATGAGAGTGCACAGCTGAAGAAACTTCGCAGGGAATGTTCTGTTCTGCAGAACCAATAAAGCTGGAGAAAAAGAACAGTGTATTCTGTCACGGACTTCAGGGAGAGGGTGGCTCATTATTCAGAAGGGCTTACCCACTGTTTCCTCCGAGGAACACTGGTGATGATATCTGAGCGACTCACTTCTGACAAGTACATCTCTGCTTGAAATATTGAGAACTTTGGGACATGTCTCTGGAGGGTAGGAAGGAACTTAAGAAATCTTAACAGTACTTTCTGGGCTATAAAAATGCCCCAGGGCTCTCGGCATAGGGCTGTGTGAGCATGCGTGAGAGAGAATGTTGCCTGATTATCTGGCACTTACATTAGGCACAACAGTTTATATGCACCTGCATGTGGCCACTGAAACGTCACCATGTTAGTACAAAGAGGTCACCCAAGACTCATTACCATATGAAAATTCTGAAAATTTTATCAACACTGTGCTTACATGATACATTACTAAGTAACCTCAGACAAACTGTCTGCTTTAATTCTTCTTAAGTCTCCCAGGCCTAGTGAGCCCCCATATTAAAAAATCAGATCTTGAAAACACATGGGACAGGTAAGTCCATCTGGAGCTTCTTTGATGAGAGGAAGCCATTAGAATGGAGAGTAACGCCCCTGAAAAAAAGTCTGCACATGAATAGTACGTATCCGTGGCCTACCTATGACTTGGCACAGTCACTCAGATGACTATCATGCATACATTGTTGAAAGATATTTAAAGGCTGATGAATTATCGTATAATTTTTTATTCTGCTATGATAGTAGTGCTTACATCAAAGTGGAAATATTGCTTTATTACTTATGACCATTTTTTTCATAATTCTATGGCTTAAAAAGTAAAGGTGATCCTTTTGAAGGTAAAATTTTAAGCAGGGCTCATCCCCAAAGAAGCCCCCTCTTCCTTGGGAAGAAGTTTTCTTAGAAACTGTTTCTCTTGAATTTTTCTAGTAGCAGTAAATTTCTCATTAGCACAACACACACCAGGTAATATATGGAACACAGATGCTGTACTAGGTGAAATATATTGATCAAAAGAAGGACTTAGACAATTTCTACTTAAAATTGTGTTCTCATGCACAATGAGCTCTTGAGAAAGCTAAACTGATGAAGTGTGATTTATATCAGACTGAAAAATAAATGATGGATGTGAGGAAACTGATCACGGAGGTTCTGGTCGGTGTAGCTAAGGTAGCTAGAAGAATCAGAAGGGCTAAAGCGGACGTCATATGGTTGGGATGCAGTTCCCTGGAACAGCCATCCATTACAAATAAGACCCTGAGCCTTACCCAATTAGTGGCAGGTGGTGATGAGAATGTGTAACCTTGAAATACAGATATAACAAGCAGCCCAAGAAGATATCACAAGTTAGTGACCATTTTCCTGGTGGGCTTCCTGGTAGCTGGAGCCAACTCAGCCTCCATGTAGGACAGCCCAAAAGTGCAGGGGAGTTAAGACCTAAGAAACAGGCCAGGACAAACAAAGTGGGTGGCAAGCGAAACAGTCTCTCATCTTTCTGAGGGAAATTCTGCACCTTGCTCTATGCAGAGACCTGACTTCCAGCAGCAGCAAAATACTCATTAGTACAACACACACTAGGTATTACATGGAACACACAGAAGCTGTACTAGGTAAAAATATATGATAAAATGAAGGACTTAGACAATTTAAAAGGCAAAAGAGTTTTTTTGTATTAATCATTGAGGATTTTTTGAATTTCTGAGGTGTCTGTTATTTCTTCTTTGTTGTTTCTCATAGACAATATTTTACAAGTTTTTATTTTTCTGTCTCTGTTTAGGTGGACCAAAGGTTTACCAATTTTACTAATCTTTTCAGAAAACCAACTTTTTGTTTCCTTATTCTTCTTAATGATTCTTTTGTTTTCAATTTCATTTAATTCTGTCCTAATTGTGGTGATTTCTTTTCTTCTGATGGGCTTGGGATTGGAATGTTCTTCCTTTTCCAGTTGCTTGAGGTGACACATTAAGTTGTTGGCTTCCTCTCTTCCTATTTTCTTGATGAAGTCTTCCAATGATTACTGCAAAAAAAGTCTAGTCTCAGAAATATGAAAATCTGAAGAAAATGGACCAATACCTGGAAGCATGCCATCTTCCTAG
>CAUYQV010157697.1:0-12552 GCA_963574575.1 Galagoides demidoff | reverse complement strand
AGCTATCCCCCTGGGTAGAGTGCCATGGCATCACAGCTCATAGCAACCTCCAACTCCTGGGCTCAAGCGAGTCTCCTGCCTCCGCCTCCCAAGTAGCTGGGACCACAGGCGCCTGCCACAACACCCGGCCATTTTCTGGTTACAGCCATCATTGTTGTTTGGCAGGCCCGGGCTGGGGATTCGAACCCGCCACCTTAGGTGTACGTGGCTGGCACCTTAGCTGATTGAGCCACAGGCGCCGAGCCTCCTACAGTTCATTTTTAATAAATTATTCTAAAAGGAATTCTTGTCTGACTAGTATCTCTCAATGACAAACTTTATCCTGCAACAAAAATAATCATTGCTATATGAGTTTTAATTTGTGGTATAACTACTTGACAATCTGGAAAAATGTTTCTATTTGATATTCCTTTAACTATTTATAAATCATTGTGTTGGAAAGTTTTCCCCAACCTACCCCCAAAAAGAAAGGTTGAAAAAGGAAGCAATATCATTATTAGCAATTTCCTTGAGAACACAGGGCTAGCTGTTATGATATTTTGAGGAAGGTTAACAAAGGGAGTGAGGAAGCAGATGAAAATGGTATACAATAAGTCAAACAGTCCCATTTTGTTTAATTACACAGAATAAATGCCATACACTCTAAAAGTGTGCTCCATTTATGGTTGTTTTAGAAGAGTAGTTTCAAATTTTGATACACATAAAAAGTCAATTGAGAATGTTTCAAAGAGATTATTATAGAGATAAAAATTTATAAGACATTTTCTCCTATCTTAGGAAGTTACTCAAATGTCAAAGTCAAGGGTAATCAAAACTGTTTCTTCTGAAAAGTAAAGTTACTTGAATTTTGGTCACTTTTACTCCCTAGATCTGGAATACACTAAATATTTTATTGACCAATTTGTCCTACAAGTTGGTTTATGGTAAACTTATATCTTACTGGCTTCTTTTCCTTTTATGTTTTTTGAGATTTGTTTTTTAATGGAGGATTGATTATTTAAAATTTCTTGCCTAGGCACGGTGGCTCACACTGTAATCCTAGCATTCTGGGAGGCTGAGGCAAGTGAATTGCTTGAGCTCAGGAGTTCAAGACCAGTCAGAGCAAAAGCGAGACCCCCTTTTTTACTAAAAATAGGAAAACTGAGGCAAAAGGATTGTTTGAGCCCAAGTTTGAGGTTGCTGTGAACTATGACACCATAGCACTCCACCCAGGGTGACCTGAGACTTTCTCTTAAAAAAATAAATAAATAGGGCAGCACCTGTGGCTCATTGGGTAGGGCGCTGGCCCCTATACCAAGGGTAGTAGGTTCAAACCCAGCCCTGGCCAAATTGCAACAAAAAAAATTGCTGAGCCTTGTGGAGGGCACCTGTAGTCCCAGCTACTTGGGAGGCTGAGGTAAGAGAATCACCTAAGCCCAGGAGTTGGAGGTTGCTATAAGCTGTCTCTACCAAAAATAAATAAATAAATAAATAATAAAAATAAACAAATAAATAGGCTCAGCATAGCACAGTGGTTATGGCAGCAGCCACATACACCAAGGGTGGCAGGTTCGAACCTGGCCCGGGCCAACTAAACAACTGCAACAAAAAAACAGCTGGGCATTGTGGTGGGCACCTATAGTCCCAGCCACTTGGGATGTTCATTTAAGGTAGAGGGTCCTTATCTCTTTAGTTTTTGATATCCTATATGGGAAGGACCTGTTGCTCCACTCCCAAAGAAGAAACTGAATTTGAATATTTTTGTGTCTTTCTCCCACCCCTAACTTTTTCATCCTCCTGGAAAAGCTCCTTACCTATTTTATGACACTGCTGAGAGTCAGAATTTCATTTAGTTATCGTGCTGTATGAGATGCAATTAATATGTTTAGTGGATAGAGATGGGATATCTCTTTACTATCATACTCTTCAAAGCCCTAAATGATTTTCTGAAAACTTGATATTGAAGTTTCAGGTTTCTGAAACCTCATATCGAACTACTCTATTTAATAAATATCATTCATACACAACATCCAGCAGAATGTTTAAATGCTGAAAAACTTTTTAAAAACTTACTACTCATGGTTAAAAAAAGGAAGCTGTATGAATTATGTAACAATGTGTATAATATGATACAAAAATGTAAACCAAAATTTACTGTTTATATAAATAACGTAGAATGAGATCTGTTTGCTGTATTTATCTCTTGCTAGAAGAGAATGCGATAAAATATGAGAAGAATTTTATACTTAAAAAAAGTATACATTCATACATTATATAAACAGAAGAAGAAAAAGGACTTCAAAAATTAAATACTTACTGTGTAATGGAATTCTGAACACTCTTTTCATTTAAAGTCATCCCAGGGGGTGGGTCATTTTGTAAAGCCAACAGTTCTTTTTGTAGTCGTTTCTAGAGAAGAACATCAATAATAATTTGCACTTTTTTCTTTTATGCAACATAATATCCTAGTTATCCTTCATAGTATCTTTCTACTTTGATCACTGATTAAATTTCCTCCAAATGTTCATACCTTCTTTTATAACCCCTTTACATATTTTATGTATCTAATTCACAAAATTTGAATCATCTGTCCTATAAATCATAATCTATCATCAAAATAGTTCAACACTAAAGCTTCAGGACAACTAAACATGTGGAGGTTCCTGGAGGGTGGAGTGCCTATGGAGGACATGGATGTTCCAATCTCTTCCCTCATGCATTGCCCTATGCATCTCTTCATCTGTATGCACTGTAACATTTTTTTTTTTTTTTGGTAGGGACAAAGTCTCACTTTATCGCTCCTGGTAGAGTACTGTAGCATCACAGCTCACAGCAACCTCTACTCCTGGGCTTAGGCAATTCTATTGCCTCAGCTCCCAAGTAGCTGGGACCACAGGCACCCACTACAGTGCCTAGCTATTTTTTTGCTGCAGTTTGGCTAGGCCAGATCCAAACCCGCCACCCTCAGTATATGGGGCCAGCGCCCCACCCACTGAGCCACAGGCACTGCACCACTGTAACATCTTTTATAATAGACTAGTAAATATATCCATGACAGTGATGGTAGTCTCAGCAGAGTCCCAAGAGCATAGTCAAATGGACAACTTCCCTGGAGAATCTGCTGGAAGACCCAGAGGAGTGAAAAGACTTAAGAAATCTTTTTAAAGGGAATTTAGTTTAGCTAGCACATGAAGATTTTTAAGAAAACGCAACATAAGAAACAAACGGAGGAAAAGGCCAAGATAATCTACTATCTAGTAAGGCTTTATCACAAGTCAATGTGGAGGGTGTCTCAGCCCAACAAAAAGATGCTGGAAGAATCTGATGTTCAAGAAACTAAAGGCGGGTGGCGCCTGTGGCTCAAAGGAGTAGGCGCCAGCCCCATATGCCAGAGGTGGCGGGTTCAAACCCAGCCCCAGCCAAAAAAAACCCTGCAAAATAAATAAATAAATAATAATAATTTTTAAAAAAAGAAACTCAAGGACCAAGGCTGGGTGCAATGGCTCATGTCTATAATACCAGGACTTGTGAGACTGAGGCAGGTAGACTACCCGAACTCACTGGCTCGTGACCAACCTGAGCCAGAGTAAGACCCCATCTATAAAAAACAGCCAGGCATTGTGGCAGGCGTCTGTAGTCCCAGCTACATGAGAGGCTGAGGCAAGAGGATTGCTTGATCCCAAGAGTTTGAAGTTGCTGTGAACTAAGATGCCATGGCACTCTACCGAAGGTGAACAAGTGATACTCTGTCTTAAAAAAAAAAAAAAAGAAACTCAAGGACCAGATCTTCAGTCTCATGAAGCTATAGCTACAGCCACTTTTTAAAGTCTGACTTTTTTTAAAAACACAAGTGAACCATGCAAGAGGAAGATCAGCCCAATGTTAAAACTACAACTAAAAGACTTCTAGGGCTCGGCGTCTATAGCTCAAGTGGCTAAAGCGCCAGCCACATGCACCAGCGCTGGCAGTTCAAATCCAACCCAGGCCCACCAAACGACAAGGACAACTACAACTGAAAAATTATCGGGTATTGTGGCAGGTGCCTGTAGTCCTAGCTACTTGGGAGGCTGAGGCAAGAGAATCCCTTAAGCCCAAGAGTTGGAGGTTGCTGTGAGCTGTGACACCAGGGCACTCTAACAAGGGCAACATAATGAGACTGTCACAAAATAAATTAATTAATTAATAAATAAAAGACTTCTAGAACTTAAAATACACGCAAACTCCACAAGAACCAGAACTGGCAGCTTTAAGAAGCAAAGGAACTTACTCTCAGAACTGCTGAAGAAGTGATATAAGAGCTCTGTTATTTCCAATAACCGAAATGTACAAAACTCTTCAAAGACACATGTTGTGTTTTATCAATTGCTTGACAAGTTTTGTATGGTGATTAATCTTATACTAAAAAAACTAAGTTTTAGTTCACAAAGCAAACACATCTTCAATACCGGAAAAAAAATTTTTCAGGATTCACTGATACTGTAAAATTGATTTGAAGAACAGCCAATTATCTACAAAACATCAACTTTTTTACAACTTCATAGCTATACCAGTGAGGTTATACGTTGAATATCCCTTATTGGAAATGCTTCAGATAACAGGAGTCTCAAATTTTTTACTGATTGAGCATACCAAATCAGAAAATACAAAATCTAAAATGTTCCAAAAGACTTCCTCTGAGTGTTATGTCCCTGTTCAGAAGGCTTTGGATTCTGGAGTACTATAGATTTCAGGTTGTCAGATTTGGGATGCACAACCTGTATGCAGTCTTAACAGCCTAGACCAGGCGTCCTCAAACTACGACCCACGGGCCACATGCGGCCCACCTAGGAAATTTATCTGGCCCGCTGGGTGTTTTTGCCACTGCTGCCTGTCCTGCTTAGCAGCCAACTCCCGGGGCCCGCAGTCCGACCCTCCAATGGTCTGAGGGACAGTGAACTGACCCCCTGTTTACAAAGTTTGAGGATCCCTGGGTCCCTAGACTAAAAGCACTCAAAATGCAGTCTTAGTCGGGTGGCATCTGTGGCTCAAAGGAGTGGGGTGCCGGCCCTATGTACCGGAGGTGGCAGGTTCAAGCCCAGCCCTGGCCAAAAAGAAAAAAATGCAGTCTTAGCCTAGATTTAAAGTACTCAGAAGTTTTAGCAATACTTTAGCAGTGTTTCCGTTGTTGCTTTCCAATTATGAAAACCATAGTTCCCTATAATCCTTAAAGAATATGTCATTTCACATAGATGAGCCTCCTAGAGAAACTATAAAAGAAACCCTTTATGCAAAAAAAATTCTGAAAAATTTTTAAGGAATTTTAATTTACAATCTATTGACTATTTTTATTTTCTTAAATAGAAACATCTACACATAATTCAATCTTTCAAGGTCACTGTTATGATTATTTGGAGTACAACATCAGAATACAATATGTCAGGGCCTAAGATATATATGGTTTTCTTCCCAGATACTAGATGTCCTAAAATGGCTATATATTTTGCACTCTTCTTTGTACTGCTTTTATCATACACGTCTTCCCTTTTGATTAGTGGACATTTTTTTTCAGTGTACAACAAACAACAACAAAAAACCAAAGTAGATCCTGATTTATGAATTTTAAAACCAAATCAATGTTATTATAATTACATGTAAGATTTTAAAGATTCTTTTCTTAAATATAGTTATGGACACTGGGATAAAGATTCTTAATATCTTATTAAGATGAGCATATTTGTTCATAATTCAAGAATTCCCTCCTTAAAAGCCGGTTTCTACCTGTTTTTGGACAGTGAAATATTACAATCAATATAGCAATGTTTCTGGGTCTTTTTAATTCATGATAACTCAAACATACTTAAAGTTATCCAACACCATTTCAGAAAGAAAACTCTTCTTTGTTGTGAATCACTGTAATAGAGTTGCAATTTGCCTAATTTTAATTTGAAAAAGAAAAATTTGTGGTAAATTTGTTAGAAAAGGGTTTTCAATTTTTTCTACTGATATTAACAAAGTTGCATTCTGTGAACAAATACACTTTAAAAAACCCTTCAATGACACATGTGCATTTTATCAACTGCTTGACAAGTTTTGCATGGTGATTAATCTTATACTAAAAAAAACATAAGTTTTGGGTTCACGAAGCAAACACATCTTCAATGCCAGAAAAAAAATTTGTGGTAAATTTCTGTTAGAAAACGGTTTTCAATTTTTTCTACCGATATTAACAAAGGTGCGTTCTTGAGTTCACAAGTTGGAGACTAGTCTGAGCAAGAGTAAGACCCTATCTCTACCAAAAATGAAAAACTAGGTCAGGCAGTGCCTGTGGCTCAGTGAGTAGGGCACCAGCCCCATATACTGAGGGTGGCAGGTTCAAACCCGGCCCCGGCCAAACTGCAACAAAAAATAGCCAGGCGTTGTGGAGGGCACCTGTAGTCCCACCTACTCGGGAGATTGAGGTAAGAGAATCGCCTAACAAGAACTGGAGGTTGCTGTGAGCTATGACGTCATAGCACTCTACCAAAGGCAACATAGTGAGACTCTCTCTCAAAAAAAAAAAAAAAGACTTTCTTTTTTAGGAAACAGAAAACCAGCCGGTTAAGATGGCTCATGTCCATAATCCTAGCACTCTGGGAGGCCAAGTCAGTGGATCACTTGAGTTCACAAGTTGGAGACCAGTTTGAGCAAGAGTAAGACCCTGTCTCTACTAAAAATGAAAAACTGGGGCAAGAGGATCGCTTGAACCCAAGAGTATGAGGTTGCTATGAGCTATGACGCCACAGTACTCTACTTAGGGCGACAGAGTGAGGCTCTGTCTTAAAGGAAAAAAAAAGGAAACACAAAGCCCTCAACAAATGGAAGTCTGCATTTTTTTTTTTTTTTTTTTTTTTTTTTGAGAAAGCGGATCAGGCTGTCCGCCGGGGTAGAACAGCATGGCAACAGGGCTCACAACCTCAAACTCTTGGACTTAAGCGAGTCTCTTGCCTCAGCCTCCCAAGTAGCTGGGACTACAGGCACCTGCCACAACACCCAGCTATTTTTGTGTGTGTGTGGTTGTCGTTGTTTAGCTGGCCTGGGTGGGGTTCAAACCCACTAGCCTCACTCGGTGTATGTGGCTGGCACTATAATCACTGTGCTAAGGGTACCGAACCAGAAGTATTCATTCTTATTTTCTTTTGACACAGAGCCTCAAACTGTTGCCCTGGGTAGAGTGCCATGGCATCACAGCCCACAGCAACCTCCAACTTCTGGGCTCAAGCGTTTCTCCAGCTTCCACCTCCCAAGTAGCTGGGACTACAGGCGCCCGCCACAACACCCGGCTATTTTTTGGTTGCAGCCAACATTGTTGTTTGGTGGGCCTGGGCTGGATTTGAACCTACCAGCTGAGGTGTATGTGGCTGGCGCTTTAGCTGCTTGAACCACACGCGCCAAGCCATTCATTCTTATTTTCAACTAACATTTTCCAAAGTCTGATAGAGATGCAAAAAGTGACAAAACAAAGTAATTTCTACCCTTAAAAGCCAAACTGCCTATGTACACTAAAAAACAGGCAAAGAAAAAAGGGGAGCTTGGTGCTCGTAGCTCAGTGATTAGGGTGCTGTCCACATGCACCAGGCCTGGTGAGTTAGAACCCAGCCTGAGCCTGCTAAAAACAACTGACAACAACCAAAAAATAGCCAGGTGTTGTGTTGGGTGCCTGTAATCCCAGCTACTTGGGAGGCTAAGGCAAAACAATTGCCTAAGCCCAAGAGTTTGAGGTTGCTACGAGCCAAAGGGTGACATACTGAGACTGTCTGAAAAAGTGGGGGAAGGGGCAAAGAAAAATACATGCTTTCAGTATACAGTAATAGAAAAGGGAGAGTGAAAAGAGAGAAGAAAAAAACTAGGACTATGGTATATAGAAGAGAAAAGGAATCATGTGTCTCAAGGACTAAGTAGATTTTCATTTCCAACACGATGGCAGAGTAGATACCCTGAATAATTCTACAGAAAATAAAACCAAAGTGCATTAATGAACTCTGAAATAGAAGGGGGAGGACTGTAAGCCACCCTGGAGATTTCAAACCAGCCCAAAGGGCAAAACCAAAGTGAGGACTTTACAGAAGATTAACCGAAAACTACAACCCTACAACCTAAGGATAAACAAGAAAAACAACACAGAAAAAAAAATGGAGGCAAGAGAATTGCTTGAGCCAATGGAGGCAAGAGAATTGCTTGAGCCCGAGTTTGAAGTTGCTATGAGTTATGATGCCACCGCACTCTACCCAGGGTGACAGCTTGAGACTCTGTCTCAAAAAAATAAAATAAATAAAAACTTAACTCTTTCCCATTCCATAACCACTGTTCACTGGTTGTCAATTAGGTCTCTCCTAACTGAAGGCAAACAAAGTCATCCATCATCTATCTCCCTCTTTCCTTTCTTCCTTGAGAGTCAGCCAACCACCACTCGACTCTATCTCCTCTATAATACACTCACTTAAGCTTCAATCCTACAGGTTTCTCAAGATTCCATGTCACGCACTTACCAAATCTACCCAGGAGTTTCATTTCATGGACTTACAACCTTTCATGTATGGCCCTTGAATTCTGTTCAACCCAACTTGGCTCTCTTCCTTTTTCTGCTATACTATGTATCTCTGACATCTGTTTGCTGGCCCCTCTACTATTTAAGCACCCCCAAAGCAGTTTCCTGCTATTTTTGGCGATCTCCTTTTCCACAACTTTAAAGTCACTACCACCAAGTGTTTCAAGAGCTAGAAAAATATTGATTCTACAACTTAGTAACATCATTCTTAGAAACAACAGGAACATGGCCGGGTGAGGTGGATCATGCCTATAATCCTAGCACTTTGGGAGGCTGAGACAGGTGGATTGCTTGAGCTCACAAGTTGGAGACCAGCCTGAGCAAAAGTAAGACCTGATCTCTACTAAAAATAGAAAAACTGATGTCTCTGCACCTGTAGCACAGTGGTTACAGCACCAGCCACATACACCCAGGCTGGCAGGTTCAAATTCAGCCCTGGTGAATTTGACAACGACAGCTAAACAACGACAACTGCAACAACAAAAAAAAATATCCAGGTGTTGTGGTAGGTGCCTGTATTCCCAGCTACTTGGGATGCTGAGGCAAGAGAATCACTTAAGCCCAAGAGTTTGAGGTTGCTGTGAGCTGTGACACCACAGCACTCTGCCGAGGGTGACAGCTTGAGACTATGTCTCAAAAAAAAAAAAAGAAGAAGAAGAAGAAAAACTGAAGCAAGAGGATTGCTTGAGCCAGACTTTGAAGTTGCTGTGAGCTGATGCCACAGCACTCTACCAAGGGTAACAAAGTGAGACTCTGTCTCAAAAACCAAACCAAAACAAAAAAAACATGAACATGCTAACAAGATTATGGCATATTGTCAGAATAAATGTTGATGCTCAACTCTCTATACCAAAAAGCAGGACTTTTAAGTTCTATGGCTTAAAATAAATCTAGGATAGATCTTTCCTTCTCACAGATTTAGTCCCAAAGGAATGCAAATCTGGTAATTTGTACCTTAATGAGTATTATGGTTAGAAAATTCTTGTAAAATAAACTTTTTAAACACGTACTGCATGCTTCCTGCCCTTTTTATTGTTCTGAGGTATTTCCAGTGAAATACTCAGAACCTTAAAATTTAAGTTTTATAATGAACTCATTTCAGATAGATAAAATTGATGCTATAATTTCTTTTTTTTTTTTTTCTTTGAGAGAGAGTCTCAATATGTCGCTCTTGGTAGAGTGCCCTGGTGTCATAGCTCATAGCAACTCAAATTCTTGGGCTTAAGTGATTCTCCTGCCTTGGCCTCCCAAGCAGCTGGGACTACAGGAACTCGCCACAACACCCAACTATTTTTTTGTTGCGGTTGTTTAGCTGGCCTGGGGCAGGTTTGAACCTGCCACCCTCCGTGTATGCATGCTGGCGCCATAACCACTGTGCTACGGCTGCCATGCCTACTTACTTATTTATTATTATTATTATTATTGGGTTTTTGTTGGTAGAGACAGCTTACAGCAACCTCCAACTCCTGGGCTTACGTGATTCTCTTGCCTCAGCCTCCAGAGTAGCTGGACTACAGGCATCAGTGCTGAACCTGATGCTACAATTACTATAAGTACATTTCTTTTCTGTCAAAAAGTAGAGTTATCTGAAAAGTATGAATTACAAATACAGCTGACCCTTGAACAATGTAGAGGTTGGAATGCCAACTCCTTCGTAGTTGAAAATCTGCATATAACTTTTTTTTTTTTTTTTAATGGAGACAGAGTCTCACTCTGTGGCATGTCTCACTCCATGGCATCAGCCTACTTCACAAGCAACCTCAAACACCTGGGTTTAAGTGATCCTCCTGCCTCAGCCACTAGATTAGCTGGGACTACAGACACCTGCCACTGCACCTGGCTAAGTTTTTCTATTTTTAGTAGAGATGAGGGTCAAATTCTTGCTCAGGCTGGTCTCCAACTCCTTAGCTCAAGGGATCCACCCACTTCAGCTTCCCAGAATGCTAGGATTACAGACATGTGCCACCACCCCAGGCTGCATATCACTTTTAATTCCTCAAAAAAGAGCATAGACTGCTGACTTCTCAACGAATGCTTAACACATATTTTGTATGTTATATACTATATTCTTACAATAAAATAAGCTAAAGAAAATGTTAAGAGAATAAGAAAAACACATTTACAGTACTATGCTGCATTTGTCCACACCATAAAAGTATATGGTCTGTTTATAAGATCAATCTTCTGTCTGAAATGTTGGGCAACCACAGCTGCAAACCTCAATCTATAGTACATATCAACCAATTCAACTTTTTTTCTTGTAACATCATGACTTTTCTCTGTTTCTTAGGAGCATTGCCAGCATCATTAGTGGCACTTCATTTGAGTTTCACAGCATTATTCAAGGTTTATGCTATCGCACTAAAACACAAGGAAAAATATACAAGAATCCTGAGATCACATTTCACTGTGATAAGCAATTTATTGGATAGAGTAACTCTTTACACGCTAGCAACATCTGAACTCACTGCAATAATTAACAGGAGATGGTTATGAAATTATTACAGTAATAGAGTACTACAGTTAATTTTGGGCAATTATGTTAGATGATGCATCTTTAAATTTGTTAACATTTCTCTCAACTGCAAATGGCAATATATACCATCTGTATTTGTGTCTGGAAAGTCTGATAATTCTGAAAATTTATCCCAACAAGTTAAAATTTATATTAAAATGTATTAATTTGGGGCAGTGACCATACCTCAGTAGGTAAGGTGCCAGCCACATACACCTAGGAAGGTCGGTTCAAACCCAGCCCAGGCCTGCTATACAACAACTCCAACAAAAAATAGCCAGACAGGGAGGCACCCATAGGTCAGTGGGTAGGCAGGTTTGAACCCAGCCCAGGCCAGCTAAATAAGCACAACTCCAACAAAAAATAACTGTGTGTTGTGGCAGGCGCCTGTAGTCCCAGCTACTTGGGAGGCTGAAGCAAGAGAATCGCTTAAGCTCAAGAGTTTGAGGTTGCTGTGAGCTGTGACACCATAGTACTCTACCAAGGGCAACATATTAAGACTTTCTAAAAAAACAAAATTTATTAATTTAATAATGGATTTGCATATGTTTTATGGTAGCAAATGACTAGTTATCTACACACACATTATACTCATGACACGCCTAACTTTTTCTTAATTTTTTCAACATTTTTAGGCTATGTGGTCATTTGCAAGTTTTTTCAAATTATTAGATTTGAAAAAAACTTTCCAATATATTTATTGAAAAAAAAATACCCTGCATATTAAGTAGACCCACGCTGTTCAAACTCAAGTTGTGCAGGGTCAATTGCAATTAAATTAGGGAGAAATGAATTATTACAGCATTAGAAATGAATTACTACAGCATTTTATGAACTGCCGATACACCTTAAGTATTATAACCCCTAGTTAAGTTACCTGAGGTCTGGGCCCATTATCTTCATTAAAAACAAAATAAAAATGTTAAGATGAAATCATCTCTAAAGTTCCTTTTAGTTCAAAAATCCCAGACCTTAGGTTATTCTACTTGTTTTTACAAGTTAATGTCATACTCAGTGTCCTCCACATACTGTTCATCTTAATTCAACCACATAATACCCAAAATTCTTTTCTGCAGCTTTATTAAATGACAAGTATTCTCATTTTTAGCACTTTTCCATATGACCTTAAATATCATAATAGCTTCATCTAATGTTACTGTAATTTCTCTAATTTCTTCTTCTTTTTTTTTAAAGTAGTTTTTGGCCAGAGTTAGGTTTGAACCCACCACCTTTGGCATATGGGGTCGGTGCCCTACTCCTTTGAGCCACAGGCACTACCCTCTGTATCCATATCCTTATTTAACTATAATAGTTTAATTTTTTGTGCCAAAAAATACAAATAAAATAAAATGTGTTCCAAAGAATTAAATATAAAACTCTGATTTTAGGCTCGGCGCCTGTGGCTCAATCGGCTGAGGCGCCAGCCACGTGCACCTAGGGTGGTGGGTTCGGGTCCCCAGCCCGGGCCCGCCAAACAGCGATGATGGCTGCAGCC
>CAUYQV010157692.1:0-13134 GCA_963574575.1 Galagoides demidoff | reverse complement strand
ATGGCTGCAACCAAAAAATGGCCAGGCGTTGTGGCGGGCGCCTGTGGTCCCAGCTACTTGGGAGGCGGAGGCAGGAGACTCGCTTGAGCCCAGGAGTTGGAGGTTGCTATGAGCTGTGATGCCATGGCACTCTACCTAGGGAGATAGCTTGAGGGTCCATCTCAAAAAATAAATAAATAAATGAAATGAAACATGAAAGTTCTCGACATAATAACAAAAGAGAAAAAAACCCACATGCTGGCTGAACTTGCTCAGATCTATGATGAGAATAGATCTTCTATTGGAAAAATTATAAAATCGTGAATAAGGAAAAATGGATATAGAGTATACAGAGTGGACATAAAGTTTGTGTGCAATTTAAAATGGTTTAACATAGTAAATTGCACACCAATCGTACAAGACACCCTGTCTGTGTAGAGTTCAGTGCTATCTGAGGTTTCAGGCATCTGCTGGGAGTCTTGGGATGTATCCCCCACAGGTAAGTGGGGCCACTGTACTCACATGCCCACTGGTACTCAGTAATATGTCCGTGTCCCTCAGATTGTGAAGTTTGCCCGGGGGCCACATGCCAAGGTGTCTCCTGTCAATGATGTAGACGTCGGTGTTTACCAGCTGATGCAGAGCGAGCAGCTCCTCTCGCGCAAAGTGGAGTCCTTATCCCAGGAAGCGGAGAGGTAACTTTCACCCCGGAGCTGATTCCCCTCCCCACCTTACCAGAGTTAGCAAAACATGGGTCATCTGTGGTCTCTTTTTTAGAAAGAAAACTTCGGCTCCTGTGGCTCAAAGGAGTAGGGCGCCAGCCCCATATGCCAGAGGTGGTGGGTTCAAACCCAGCCCCGGCCAAAAACTGAAAAAAAAAAAAAAAGAAAAATTATTATTACTTTCTTTTTTTCGCTAATTACAAAGTACTAATTGTTCAATGCAGAAATCATGGAAAACACAGAATATCACAAAGGAGAAGAGAAATGAGTCTCAGTGCTCCTTCCTCAGGATCACAGCTGTGGTGTTATGCTTGTGTTCTTTTGTGCTGCTGTTCATTGGGCCGGGTATTGTCTCTAGGACTTGAAATAGAATAGTGCACAGGACAGGTCTCTGCCTTCACAGAGGTCTTTCTAAAGGACTCCTCTTTCCCTTGGATGATTGTACCAGAGATCCCTGTCAAGGCACAGGAACACCCCTCTGAAACAGGGAGACATAGAGATGTTGGATTTGAAGTTGTTCAGTCAGTCTTAAAATGGGAGAGATCTAGCCCTGGAAGGGGAAGGGTCATGTCCACGGTCATTGTTGGGGTTAGGAATTGATTTCCTATCCCCCTCAATGAGAAGCCGTGTGTGTATTCTATTTGTGTCCTCTTCCCTGAGGACTGAAACAGCCTGTCCTTAGTCAGTTTGCCTTCCCACAGGCCTAAGTCCGTGTCTTGACTTGCTGCAAGAGTTTGGCAGTGGGCTGGTGGGCATCACTTTCTTGCCTT
This sequence comes from Galagoides demidoff, assembly GCA_963574575.1. Lineage (NCBI taxonomy): Eukaryota > Metazoa > Chordata > Mammalia > Primates > Galagidae > Galagoides > Galagoides demidoff. The sequence goes on along the minus strand of CAUYQV010157692.1, from coordinate 11,663 downwards.
TGGGTAGAGTGGGTTTGGTTTTTTCATTTAAAGCCACCTTAACTAAATGTTATTCTCAGGGACCTTTGAAGACCCTGCCACTGTCATCCTGTGGCACAGTCATCTTGATCTGTCCCTTTGTTTCACAGGTGTAAAGAAGAAGCCCGCCGGGCATGCCGAGAAGGAAAGAAGCAACTGGTGAGTTCTCTTCCCCTCTGGCCATGTAGCAGTGTCCTGGGCAGGCAGAGTCTGCAGGTGGCCCAGAGACTGATTTTACAAATGGGAGAGAAGAAGGCGTGGGCTGGTTTTATTGTCTGGGAAGGGCTGTCTTCCTCTTGCCCTCTGGCTTGTCCAATCCAGCCCTGACCTAAGTCTCCATGCCCCACTAGGCACTGAGGTCTCTCAAGGCCAAGCAGCGGACGGAGAAGCGCATCGAGGCCCTGCATGCCAAGCTGGACACTGTTCAAGGCATTCTGGACCGGATCTGTGCCTCCCAGACAGATCAGATGGTAGCCACTCCCTCTGCTCCCTACCGGCTGGTCTCTCCAGCATGCACCGCTCTTCCCCACAACCGTGGCTTTGCTGTTTGGAACCTGTCTGTGTTCTTTGAGGATGTGGCTGGGGTTGCCTTTGCCTTTCCTACTGGGAGGTTTAGCCCCAGTGCACATGGGGTGAATTGAGCCTGAGTTGCAGAAAGCCCCCAAACCTATCTTTTATGTATTTTACCAAATGTTTGTCATTTGCCTTAATAACTTTGCTCCCTCCTCAGGTATTTAATGCCTACCAGGCTGGGGTAGGAGCACTAAAACTCTCCATGAAGGATGTCACAGTGGAGAAGGCAGAGAGCCTTGTGGATCAGATCCAGGAGGTACTGGAAGGGACCAGGGAGGGACACACAGGAAGTTATGGAGGACACATTTGACTTTGTTTCATGCCCTTTTCTCCAAACTTGCCTTGTTATCTTGTGAACTGAGGGAACAAGATACCCGACATCTTGATTCTCAGATGGGGCGGTGTTTCTTTGTAACCCTAGACATTGTTCCCCGAAGACCGAAATGCTCAGAGACTCCATTCCCAGTGTCTAAGGCCATTCTTGGGGTTAGGAATTGATTTCCTCTCCCTCAGAATGAGAAGCTGTGTGTGTATTCCTCCCCACCCCGAGGATTAACGGCTCTTGTCTCTTACAGCTCTGTGACACCCAGGATGAAGTTTCTCAGACTCTGGCTGGTGGGGTGACCAATGGCTTAGGTGAGTGGATTGACAAGATGATGCTTTCTCTTTGTCTTCCTTTCTTTCTAAGAGAGCTTTGCTTCCCAGTGCTGTGGTTCCATCATGGATTTGCTTTTCCTGGCATAGGCTGGCTTACCCTAGCATATCCTATCTGGGCTTTTCTGCAGGGGCGGTAAGAGGGAATTGCAGTTTCCTCCTAGAGAGGCTATGACAGTGACCCGTCTGTGCTCCAGGGTTCCTTTTTCACAAGGCTTCTGGCCAGAAGATCCTTTTGAAGGGCAAGGGGAGGCAGTGTCCATTCCATGGGTTTAGCAAAATACACTTCCTTGATGATTTAGCTCTATGGAAAATGAGTATCTCCTCGACGATGTCCTCTGTCTCTTAACTCACAAGATTTTGGGGGGGGGGGGGTAGACAGAATCTCTGTCACTCTGTATAGAGTGCTATGTTGTCACAGCTCACAGCAACCTTAATCTCTTGGAATCAAGTGCTCCTCTTGCCTTAGCCTCCTGAGTAGCTTAGGACTATAGGTGCCTGTGACAGTCCTTGGCTAATTTTTCTATTTTTAGTAGAGATGGGGTCTCGCTCTTGCTCAGGCTGGACTCGAACTCCTGAGCCCAAGCGATCCACCCACCTCAGCCTCCCAGAGTGCTACGATTACAGGTGTGAGCCACCATGCCCAGCCATGATTTTTTTTAACCTTCAAAGAGGCCTGGGCATGCTTTGTAAAGCTGAGCCGGTTTTTGGTAACTCAGTCCTGCGTGCATTAATGCGTTACTTCCTTGGAGTTTATGTTTTTTTATATTGTCTCTTCTGTCCAGATTTTGACAGTGAGGAACTGGAGAAGGAATTGGACATCCTCCTTCAGGACACCACCAAAGAACCTTTGGATCTGCCCGACAACCCCAATGAGACGTTTTATACCAACAGTGTGCCTAACCCTAGGAACTCGGATGCTGAACTTGAAGCTGAACTTGAGAAGCTGTCCTTATCAGAAGGAGGTGTGGAGCTGGTTTCCAGGGTTGCTGGTGGACACGTGGCCCTCTGGCTAACCAAGTTGATGGGTCCCAGCTCAATTACTCATTTGCTGGGGTGCCGGAGGCCTGTAAGGGAGTTGGGGGTGGTGGTGGTGGTGGTGGTGGTTAACTTACATTAAGATTCAGTCCCTTAAACACTAGGATGCTTTCATCACAAAGCTATTCCCGTTAGAGTGTTCAGTCATTTCTTCTCCTTGCAGGTTTGGTCCCAAGCAGTAAATCACCGAAAAGGCAATTGGAACCGACTCTCTAAAGCCATCGTAGGACCCTCAAGTGAAGGACCTTCATGTAAAAGAAAGACCAGGCTTGTGTGTGTATATAGTTATTTAAATGCAAAGCTCTCAGAGTTTGTTGAGAAGAGGAGGAAGGAGAACCACTCTGATTTATCTGGATGCTACCACTTAACTACGGGACAGATAAAATTTCTGGAAGCGTTGCCCCCAAGGCTTGCTCCCAGCTGGTATCATGGACCTGCCTTCTCATCTTTATAGTGCCACGATTTATACAGTTCTGTGTTTGACCTGTCGTCTCTCATAGCCTGCAGTTCTTGCCTTTGGCTCCGTTAGGTTTGTCTTCACCCGCCAGCTTCGTTCCAGCCCATAAAGGTGAAAGATTTGCAGCTTTGCCAAATGTCCCCCCACCACCAGCCCTCATGGTTTTTTACAGGGGTTTATTCTGTCTGTGATGTCAGTTAAATAACTTATTCCTGTCCCACTTAATTTTCACCGGTGATGAGAAGAATGAAAGTCACACAGAAGGGGACTTAAGAGCTGCTATTTTATGGAGAAGCATACAACGTAGAAGATTTCTCTCTAGGGTTACTTGTCAGAATCTCCTAGTGTTCAGGAACAAAGGTCTCCTTTGAGTGGCTCAGCGCTGTGACAGTCAGGAGGGGGATCTTGTGGTTGGTGGACACTGCCTCTTCCATCTTATGCAGGAGATCTGCTGATGAGGAAAGGAGTAATCTAGGTTTTTTGCACTTGGGTGGGCAGAAGCCCAGGGGACTAGAGGGCCACAAGATGTCCAAATCCCATATGCTTTTTTAAATAGGTGAAATTTTTGCCTTGGCCCCATCATCAGTAACTTAAATTGAAACGTATATATTTATTTTCCAGAATGAGCCACACAACAATACACCTCCCCTTCGTGAGCCTGGCATACAACAACAAGGCTCTTTGTTTGAAATTAGAAAACACTTTGCTCTTAGCCCACTGCTCAGGGCAGGGGTCTGAGCCAGGATGTGCAATAGATGCAGGAGGTCATGCCCTCTGCAGGGTCTGCAGAGCGTGTTCCCCGGCAGGCTCTGCACTGCCCCTTCCTCCCATGGTCCCATCTTCCTGCTTCCTTTGAGGAACTGGGAGTGGTGGTGTGGGAGGACAGACAGGAAAGGGTCTGAATGCTCTGGCAATGGAGAACAGGTGACAGCCACACTGCCACTCTGCTGCCCAGGTGAAAGGAGATCTGCCTGGAGCCCTTGGCCCTGATCCTCCTGCCTGAGGTGGCAGAGAGCAGAGGACAAGAATCTGCTCCAGGCCAGGAGCAGGAATCGCCGTTCTGGTCAGTGAATTTCTCTCCCACTGGACCTTGGGAAACGGAAATGTTGGGGGTGAAGAGAAACAATCACTATTTTTTCTTTTTTACCTGGTAAATAATTAAATGAAAAAACCCGAGCACTTGTCCTTGTCTCTTCTTTAGGTTGGGATTAGTTTCTTGTTCCTTCGTGCCACCCCCAGCCTGTAAACATTTGGTTCTGGCAAGGCCACAGGAGAGTGGAGTTGCTGTTAAGGCTGGTCAGTCTGACTGGTCACTCAGACGGCCACTCCCCTGGGGGAGGACTGGGTTTTGGCCACCTGTGGTTTAGAGGTGTGCTGTTGTTTTTATCTGTTTCCCATTGCCTCTTTATATTCTCTGAGTGGCCTCATTTATTCCCATCTGATCAAACCATATTTTAGTCTGGCATCAACGTTTCTCAGTGCCTCCTACGTGCTTGGTGTCCGCCCTGTGGGGGAGATGGGCTTCGAGGTGGAGGGCAGGGTCAGACTCAGGCAGGAGATAGGCCACAGCACTGGGTCTGCAGCTCCAGCTAAGTCAGCCAGTGAGCCAGCCGGGGAGAGTGTTAAGAGCTGTAACACAGAAAGGCCTGGGAGAAGGTAAAGTCCCATGACCTGATGGCAAGGACAAGAGTGACTGCAGCTGATGGGCCACATGGAGGAGGGATAACTTCTGAGATTCCATTCCTTCTGCTGGGAGGACAGTGGCTTGGACTTGGTGAGCCTTGTTACCTTATTACCTTTTCTCTGACCTGAGCCGCTAAGAAATCCTGATTTAAATAGTCCAGCCCCGTTCTTGGCTGTGCTACAGGAAATAGGACAATGTTGAGTCGGTACTTGGATCAGAGAATAAGTAGAGGTGACCTACAGGTGTGTCTTGGTGGTGGGTGAGTTTCCAGCATGATGTCCCCACAGTGGGGACAAGTGTTGCATTAGGAGTCAGGGCCATATGAGGGTCCCCTCCTCTTGAAAGAATGGACTTAGTTCATCGGGGAGCTGATAGTTTTCTTACGTGTGGAGATACATCAGGCCCGGATAAATCATGTTCTTAAGCTGCCCTCTTGAAAGCGATGGACTTCAAACAGTTCAGGGGATGAACACTTCCAACTGGTGGGTTCCGCGGGGGGCTTTATCAAAGATGCGTGACAGCTAAGCTTTTGCTTTCCTTGAGTTTTTTCTTGATTTTCAAAATCTTGGAAAGCAATCTACAATTTTAAAAATATCATTTATGATTGTACTGAGATGAAGTGGGGAGAGAGAATGTCATGGGGCCAGGGTCACTTGGAGTCTGCAGTCTTGGCCAGGAGTCAGGAAATCTGCTTCCATGTCTTTAGGTACTAAATGTGACAGGTGTAGATGGTGTCACCCAGAGGCCAAGCTGTAGGGATGTTCTGGCCAGGTTTATTGAAGGGGGAGGGTGACCTGTCTGGGCAATGCAAAGACAGCGTCTGCGCCCTGGGAGCAGTGAGGGACCACTTTTATGTGGGGCCACCCACAGGAGGGTGGGCACATTCCACAGGCTGCCTGTCAGGTTAGGGCCTTTCCTTCTGGTAGGGTGGGGCTAGCCAGATGCTTTGTGTCTTTGTTTGGGAAAAGAGTTTGTGTGTGGCTGCGTTAGGCCCCCCAACACACCGGTCATGTGGCTTTGAACACAGCCTTCTCATTTATCTTCTGTAACTTGGAGAAGTTGGACAAGTTGACTCTGAAGCTCTGATGGTCTAGTGTCCCTCTGATCTGCTTCTCTCTTCTCTTTGACTCCTTGCTGTCTAATGACAGGAGTCACAGCCATGTCCAAAGTGAGGAGGCATGATGTGCCTAGGGAGGGTGGCTGCAGAGAGCCCAGTCACCGCACTTGGGAGCAGCGATGTGGTGCAGGGAGAGAGCAGACTGGGTATCAGGTGAGGGGAAGGCGCTGCCCCAGGATCTCATGCCCCAAAGAGCTGGTAAACCCAAGTCCTGGGGCCTGGTGGGCTCTGGAGTCCGACATCGTGTTGTGAGAGGGATGAAATGGACAAACTGTATTTCTCACTGCCTGCTGGACACGGCCAGGCTGAGAGAGACAGTCCAGGGCTGAACAGACCTCTTCAGGTCATGCCAGGTCATGTTCAATTGCTGATATCTAGGCCATCAGAAAAGAGGAAAGAGCCACCAGAACCACTAAGAGAGGAAGCCACAGAGATCGGCTGACTCCCAGGGAATCAAAGCTCTGCGCCGAGGTTTGTGGTGAGTTGGTAACCCTCTTCTCTTTCCATAGTTTCTTACAGTTTTCTCATTGTGACTAGTCGCAGTTACTCATTGGGGAAAGTGCGATCGCCTTCTCCTGCTCAGGGACAACACAACTCGGAGGCTCCAGAGCATGACAGCTGAGTGGAGCCTCAGCAGTTGCAGGCAAAACCTCCATTTTGAAGACGAGACTGGAGCGTGGGCGACTTGGGCCACAGAGTTCGCAGGGACACTCACTTTGCTGACATCCGGTTTGGTATCCTCTCTGTGACACCGCACTGGGGCTCAGAGAATGATGTGGCACTCTGACACGCTGAACCAAGAAGCAGCCCAGCTCTCTCTCTGCTGGTTTTCATTTTTTAGCACAGGAGAAGCTCTTTCAGGAAGTTCCCTTATCTGACTGAGAAAACTACTTCTAAAAGACATGCAGCTGTCTTAAAACATCCTCCCTAGGATTCTTGTTAAATGACTTAAGAAAGAGTAAAATCCCGAGAAAAGACAAAAAGTCTCCACATGTGGGAAACGGGGCCCAGATGGATCTCTCATGCGTTTTGAGACAACTCTGCATAACGAGACCTTTGCTGGTGAGGCAGTTCTGCCCCGCACCTTCCAGACTTGTTCACAAGCTACTGTTTGTCTTTCCTCCCTTTCAGCATCCAAAGACGATCATTTATAAACCATTGTCTTGTCTTGGGGCCCATGTACAGCACCCCCCACTCCCCTCTCCCCAATGAAGAGAGTATTTAAACAACCGTAAGGCTCTTCTGTGAGTTTTCATATATTTTTTTTTGTTGTTGTTGTTGTTTCACTTTGCCACCCTCGGTTAGAGTGCTGCAGCGTCCTAGCTCACAGCAACCTCAAACTCTTGGCTCAAGTGATTCTTTTACCTTAGCCTCCCAAATAGCTGGGACTAACAGGCACCCGCCACAGGCACCCCCCTGGCTATTTTTAGAGATGGGGTCTCGCTCTTGCTCAGGCTGGTCTCAAACCTGTGAGCTCAGGCAATCCACTCGCCTTGGCCTCCCAGAGTGCTAGGATTACAGGTGTGAGCCACCAAGCCTGGCCAATTTTTGTATTTTTTGGTACGGCTCCCATGCTGATGCATGCTAATACATTGGTTATGCTTGCCTTCTGTTGACTTGTCTTTGCCTGTAGGGTTTTTGGTCATGACCCTTTATGGTGGAGAGGAAAGAGATCATCCTGTGTCACCCTTAAACCAGGCTACTCTTAAACACAGACTCTCAAAAGCCAATAACTATGACGTGGCAGCCCTAGCAGGCTAAGATACCGGGGTCACATTTGTTTGAGCAGAGGGCTTCCCAGCTATAAACTGTTGAAAAGTCACTGGAATTGAGGTCCCAGCACAGCCTGGAGACTATTCTGTTCACCTGGGTTCAAATCCCCATGTTGCTGTTTAGTTGAAAATTGATCTTGGGTCAGTTACTGAATGCTGGGACCCGATTTTATATCTGTAGAATGGAAGTGATAATGTCTACTGCCATGGAGTGGGGACTCTGTGGGTATACAGAAAGCACCAGGCACAGGAGGAGGCCGAGGTGTGAAGAAGCTTGAGTCCAGCCTTCCCTAGGACCTGGGATGGGCCATCACTGCTTTAATGAACTTCTTGACTCCAAGCCCTACCCGAGGGGTCTCCACTGGGGAGGACTGAAAGTCAGCAAATTTTGCAATTAAGGGAGGGTCATGGCTCGGCGCCTGTGGCTCAATTGGCTAAGGCACCAGCCACGTACACCTAAGGTGGCGGGTTCAAATCCCCAGCCCGGGCCCGCCAAACAACGATGATGGCTGCAACCAAAAAATGGCCAGGCGTTGTGGTGGGCGCCTGTGGTCCCAGCTACTTGGGAGGCGAGGGCAGGAGACTCGCTTGAGCCCAGGAGTTGGAGGTTGCTATGAGCTGTGATGCCATGGCACGCTACCCAGGGGGATAGCTTGAGGCTCCGTCTAAAAAAAAAAAAAAAAAAAAGGGAGGGTCATTTAAAATATGTTTGCTCTAGCCTGAGCAAAAGTGAGACCCCATCTCTACTAAAAATAGAAAAACTAGCCTGGCAATGTGGCGGGCACCTGTAAGTCTCAGCTACTCTGGAGGCTAAGGCAAGACGATCGCTCAAACCCAAGAGTTTGAGGTTGCTGTCAGCTATAACGCCATGGCACTCTACCCAGGATGACAGAGTGAGACTCTGTCTCAAAAAAAAGTTCGTTGTGTTCATAAATTTTTAAAATTTTGCCAGATTTGCAGGCAGTGCCACCTTGAATGATTTGCGGGGAAAGAAAATAAATTTATTTTCTCAGCTTATAAAATAGCGTGCCTATATTATACGTATATTATAGAAATACACATATTCTATCCATACAGCTTTGTAAGGTTAAGTACAGGAGTCTGAAGTGCAAACAACCCACAGTCATAGCACCCAGAGACAACCACTGCTCACACTGGGGTATATTTTCTTTCACTACTTTTTCCTGCTGCTTGTTTAATAGGTGAGATCAACTTTGTGTCACGTTTTTTACAACTTTTAAACACAGTCACTTTCTATGCCATTTGCAAAGGCTTAACATTCATGTTTAATCATTTCCCTTCTGGCCCCCTCATCCCTCACTGTGTCCAATAAGAGGCTGGCTCTTGCACTGAGGATAATAAATCAGGGTTTGGACGACGTGTTCAAACATCTGCAAAGTCACATTGTCACAAGGAGACCCTGGCAGAAGCTTGGGAACTGAGATGAGGACAGGCCTGAGCCCCGTTGCCTACTGGGGAGAACCCTCTCACTCCATCTGGGTTCTCAATATTCTGGCCCTTTAAGAAGGGCTAGAACTTGGGAGGGGCTCCAGCCCTGGTCTCCAGGGAACTGAAGACAACAAAAGCATCAGAGATTTGGGAGGTGTGGTGGGAACCCTCCCCAGCTGGGGTGACCTACACTGAAGGCCAATCAGGTACAAGCAGAGGCCAGCAACCTTCCCTCTCTCACTGGTCCCTCCATCTCTGCCCCGCCTGTTCTCTTTCCCTTGCTGGTCTGACTTTTCTATTCACAGCCTTGACCCTGTCACTCCCACCACCTTGGCTTGGCTTATGGGCACTGTTCTTGACTCTTCTTGCTTTTAAACATTTTCTTTATTGATTTTCTTGAATGTTTAGGTTAAGAAAGTTAAATCATCTGCAAACAATGATGATTTGATCTCATCAAATTTCTAAGCTTTCTAGTCTTTTTTTTTTTTTTAAGAGACAGTCTCACTTTGTTGCCCTTGGTAGAGTGCTGTGATGTCACAGCTCACAGCAACCCAACTCCTGGGTTTAGGTGATTCTCTTGCCTCAGCCTCCAAGTAGCCAGGTGCCCGCCACAACACCTGGCTATTTTTTTGTTGCAGTTTGGCTGGACTGGGTTTGAACCCGCCACCCTCGGTATATGGGCTGGCGCCCTACCCACTGAGCCACAGGAGCCACCCTAAACTTTCTAGTCTTTATGTCTTTTGGTCAACTGGCTTTTGCTATTACCACTAGGAAAAGGCAAGTGCTAGAGGCTTTGATCGATGTCCTTGTCGTGTCCTGAATTTAATGTGGTACTTCTGTGTTTCTCCATTAAGCACCCTATTTTATTTAGATCTTTAAATGAATTTGCATAGAGTTGTTCTAGGTAAGAATTGGGTAGAGAACATATTGTAGGAGATGCCAAGAGCCAGATGACATCTGAGCAAGATGATCTGCAGCTGAGGCGTGCACCTCGGGCCATTCCTCCACAGGAGTTCCTTGTGGGAGAGGCCCATGTGGAGGGCACATAGTCGTTGTTAATTTCTCCCCTCACCTGTGCTGTTCTGGCTCAATAAAAGGCTGGTGCGGAGGTTGCTCGGGGATACCCGGAAAGTAAGGGCTAGCCTGCCGTCCACAAGCTTGTACTTCTAATCCGCTTCTCGCCTGGTTCCTTCCTGCGCTAACCGAGACCAGGGCCATAGGAGCCTGACCAGTCGCGACAATATATAAGGATGTTTTGCTTTCTTTTTTCTTTTTTGAGACAGAGTCTCACTTGGTCACCCTTGGTAGAGTGCTATGACATTAAAGCTCACAGCAACCTCCAATTCTTGGGCTCAGGTGATCCTCTTGCCTCAAGTGATCTTCTTCCCTCAACCTCCCAAGTTGCTGAGACTACAGGCGCCTGCTACAACCTCGGCTATTTTTTAGAGACAGTCTCATTCTTGCTGAGGCTGGTCTCGAACCTGTGAGCTCAGGCAATCCACTCGCCTTGGCCTCCCAAGTACTGGAATTACAGGCATAAGCTACCATGCCGGGCTGATGTTTTGCTTTTTAAATTTGTTTTAAAGTTTGTAATTTAATTGAATTATCCCACCTATGGTTTGCTATAAAAACTTTGGCATTCTATCACTGCTTGTTTTATGCTCCACCCTCACCCCATTTTTTTCTCTATGGTCCGTATTTCTTTATTAACCAACCTCCCTAGCCTCCACCAATTATGTGGAAAAAGTAGCACTTATTGACTTTGCCACCGGGGCTCCTCTCCTAATTTATTGTGATAAAAAATGCTTTTGGTTTTACATTCTGTTGCCCTCCAATTTGTAACATTTGTATACTCTGTAAATGTATACATTTTGTTACTCTGATTGTTTTAGTTAATTATATGTTTTAAGTAGATGAAATAGTCATCACAGGCCTTTTCTCTCGTGACAGCCCAGCTTGTGAATCATTTATTTTGATTTACCTCTTGATTGCCTGGACTATGTCCTTTAGTAGCTTTCTGGGAAGGACCATGAACGTCAAAGCGTGACTCAGAAACAGCTGGGTGACTAACTCACACAAAGGAGAGAGACAGCCATTTAATTATTATCTAGGAAAAAAAGAGAGGAAAAAAGGAGGGAAGAAGAGTGAATTGTTTTTCTTTCTTTCCTTTTTTTTTAGACAGAATCTCACTTTGTCACCTTCAGTAGAGTGCTGTGGCGTCATAGCTCACAGCAACCTCAAACTCTTGGGTGTAAGCAATTCTCTTGCCTCAGCCTCCCAGCAGCTGGGACTACAGGCACCTGCCACAACCCCAGGCGATTTTTGTTGCTGTTGTTGTTATTGTCATTGTTGTTTTAGCAGGCACTGGCCAGGTTCAAACCCACCAGCTTCCAAGCATGTGGCTGGTGCTCTAACTACTGAGCTATGGGGTGCCCAGCCTAGGAAGAGTGAATTGTTTTTCTAATTAAGGTGACTAGTTGGAGGCTGTCAAAGAGGCCAGTCTGGGCAATCTATTCCCTTAAAGGGAAACATATTGAATTATGTATGGAGTTTACAGTTTTGAGAGTTAAGATGTGCAGGGCAGATGAGACGGGCATCTCCACCCGAGACAAGCCAGGATCACCCCATTTCTCTTGGCAGAATTTCTATGACTTCCAGTGCTGCTGCAGGTTTGAGAATACTTCCTCTTGCCATCACAGTTTATAGAATTTTCGGGTCTTAACATTTATTCTTTAAAATAACAGGCTCGGCGCCTGTGGGTCAATCGGCTAAGGTGCCAGCCACGTACACCTAAGGTGGCGGGTTCGAATCCCCAGCCCGGGCCTGCCAAACAACAATGATGGCTGCAACCAAAAAATGGCCGGGCGTTGTGGCGGGCGCTTATGGTCTCAGCTACTTGGG
>CAUYQV010157689.1:0-10859 GCA_963574575.1 Galagoides demidoff | reverse complement strand
TCTCCTGCCTCCGCCTCCCAAGTAGCTGGGACCACAGGCGCCCGCCACAACGCCTGGCCATTTTTTGGTTGCAGCCATCATTGTTGTTTGGCGGGCCCGGGCTGGGGATTCAAACCCGCCACCTTAGGTGTACGTGGCTGGCGCCCTAGCCGATTGAGCCACAGGCGCCGAGCCAGTAGTAGTATTTTTCTAGGGCAGGGAGGGGAGGTGACATGATTTTAATATTTACTGTAAATAATTACTATGAATCCTGTTTGTTTATCTCCATAGCACCTTTTTAAGCCTCAGGAGGCCAAATTTGAGTTTCTTTTAAAAAAATAAGACAGTAATGTGAAAAATCAGAGAAAGTGGCATGCCTTCCTCTTGTTGCTTTTTGATCACCAGCAGCGACTTTTCCAAGCCAGGTCACAGAGAAAGGTGATGATGTTGTTTATTTCCAAGGCAAGAATAATATGAAAGAAGTGGATTAAATCTTTCCACTTGACACCAGTATAGTGTCCTCTTATCTCGCAGTCACTGCTGAAATGAGCACTTTAAATGCTCTTGGTTGATTCCTGAGGGAGAGACCTTTCCATTTCCATGGCAGGTATAATGGGAGACAGACACAGGTCAGTCACCTTGAGTGGTTGCTGGATGACTCACCGGACTGCACTCTCACCACCTGAACATATGCTGGGCCAGGGAGGCGCAGGCCTGGCCGGGGATTATCTCTGCTGGTCACTACACTTCAAAATGCTGGCGAAAAGGAAAAAGAAAAAAATGATGAGGCCTGACGCAGACCCAGCCTGGCTGGGCAGAGATGGCTGTGATGCAGGAAAAACAAACCCAAGCTGACCTCCCTCTCCAGAAACCCAGCTTACAGAAACCCAGCTTTTAATGAGTCAGAGTCAACAGTAATTGACAGATGCTGTCAATTACCCTTACATTTACAGTGTATTCTAGCTCACTGGAAATAAGCACACACCAGGAACATAGGCTTTGAAAGACCCACACAACTGAAATTGATTCCCTGTCGATGTCATTCTGCCCCATATGATCTATTATCAGTGGATGATGTGCCTTCCCTCAGTTAGGATCAGTTTTCTCATCTGTAAGGTAGGAATGATGGTATTTCTTTGGTGGTTAATAATAATCAAGACTAGGCTAGCATTCTTCCTTTCTTTTTTGGGGATGTCAGGCCATTCCCTTACTCCTTCTCTCACAGCCCCCATCTTCCCTTCCCTTCTCTCTGCCCTCTTCTCCCTCTCTTTCTTTTCTCTTCCCCCCCACTCACTTTCTGTAATGTGAAATAAACGTACACTTTTATATTCTAAAAAAAATATCAAGACTAGCAACATTAATGCTAATTACTATTACTGTGTTATTGTAGTAATAATCAGTACTAATTTGCTTGGTTCAGATTATGTATCAAGTACTCTAAGGGCCTTAGATAACTTGCGAGATAGGTGTTAGGGCTAGTGCCATTGTGTCCGTTTTTAGGGAAGAAGAAATGAGTGCCTAGCCACATCTGGGTTAGGACCATCTGACCCTGAAACCCATGGGAAATGCCTAGGCATTTCTGGTGCTCATGAGATGGTTTTTGTGCTTACATTCTTTTTGTCACCTTCCACAGAAAGCTGTAATGCAATCGTATGTGTTACAAGATAAAATAATTTTTAGGTTAAAGGGGAAAAATAAATATGGGAAAGGAGATAAGACTGGGGCAAAATTAGCAAGCAGCAACTCTATGGGTAGCAAAGATGTTGAGTGAAATTAAAAGAAGTGAGCCTCAAATTTGCTTCTGGTGGCCGAAAAAATATGGGAACGGTGGTCCCAGGATTCCAGTGACCACTAGATTGCAAGGAAGGTGGCAGATCTGGAGGAACAGAGTTTTCCCTCTTGCTACCATCTGAGACAGAATTCTTACAAACGCATGAGGTAATGAAAAATATTCCCCATAAAACACCCACAGCAGATGGAGAACACTTGAGTTGTACAGTTCCAGAGTTGTTGTGGTTCACAAGGGAATCCTGAAGAGATGCCGTGATTAGAACTGAAATGTGACAGAAACCCTTCTGACCCTTCCTGGTGATTCCTGGCACTCTGTGACAAAGAGAGTAACAGAGCCTCGTTTAGAGATGACTGATGAGAAGTTACCTGGGCCCACTTCCTAACAGTGTCACCCTCTTGTTCATCTGCTTTGAAGCAGGCATCTGAGATTGTGCGAGATGTTTAATCTCTATGCCTTAATGTCTTCATCTGTAAAATGGGAATAATCATCACTGTATCTCCCTCATAGGAGTGTTGGGAGGGTAATAAATTAATGCATAGAATGTGCTTAGGGCTTTGCTGGGCACTTGGTAAGCATGATGTGTAATAGCAGCCTCAGACCTGCATTGCTCATCTGGAGACAAGAACCCTATCTCCCTGCCAGGTTCTGGTTGAGCACCAGCTACTAGTAGAAGGGGAAAAGGTCTATGTTAAATTTCAATAACTTGACCCAGTAGGAATATCTGTTCAAAGACTCAAAGGCCAGGGAGAGGAACACAGACACAGCAAATGTTCTTACATTATCTGCAGATTGCTGCTTCTTTTTTTCCCATTTCTCTTTCTCTCATTCTTTCTCTCTTTCTCTTTCTCTCTCTTTCTCAAGACAGAGTCTCACTCTATAGCCCCAGGTAGAATACATTGGTGTCATTGCTCACAGCAACCTCAAATTCCTTGACGCAAGTGATCCTCTTGCCTCAGCCTCCCAAGTAGCTGGAACTATAGGTGCCCGCCATGATACCCAGCTAGTTTTCCTATTTTTAGTAGAGACGGGGGTTTTGCTCTTGCTCAGGCTGGTCCTGAATTCCTGAGTTCAAGCTATCTACCCTCCTCAGCCTCGCACAGTCCTAGGATTACAGAGGGGAGCCACGTCACCTGGTCTCAGTAGACATTTTTACCACCTCACTATATTCAAAATACCATCTTGAGCCTTGGGAATTAGAAGTTAAATAAGAAATGGTCACTGGCTTAGCGCCCACAGCTCATTGGTTAGGGTCCTGACCACGTACATAGAGGCAGGCGGGTTAGAACCTAACCCAGACCTGCTAAACAACAATGACAACTGCAACAAAAAAATAGCCTTGCACCTGTAGTTCTAACTACTTGGAAGACTGAGGTAAGAGAATCGCTTAAGCCCAAGAGTTTGAGGTTGCTGTGAGCCGTGACGCCACAGTACTCTACCCAGGGTGACATAGTGAGACTCTGTCTCAAAAAAAAGGAAAAGAAATGGTCCCTGTCCTCAAGGAATGTGAAGTCCAGTAATGAAGTGTGGTTCATGTTAAGGAGGAGCTCAATTAGTCCCCGCATCCGGCCTGTCGGACAGATTTCCTCACCAGGTAATACTGGTAGAGCACAAGGGTCGGAGGAGACCCTGCCAGGTGGAGGGTGAGATGGGAAGCCCAGTGTCAGTTATGTTGTGAGGTCTGTGAAGCAGAAGAGAGATAAACAAATAGAATGAACCTTCGGGATCCTTCCAAGGGGAGATTAAGGACCCAGGCCCATCTATTATAGCAGTTCACAAATTATTCTCATGGCAGAATTTAATCACTAAGGGCTCTAGTTTAAATTGAAAACAATGAAAATTTATGATCCTATCTGAGAATGTGTTTATACAGAATCACAAAGGCTCTGCTAGATACAGAGCTTAAAGGATTCCTCTGGAATAAAGAATGGAAACAGACTGTAAGGTATCTCCTGGGCTCTGAGCTTCCAGATCTGATAGAAAGCTCGACTTCTGGGTTGATTCTCAGCCAAGCCCCACCTGCTTCCCAACCTGAAGGCCACTCTGAGCATCCTCCCTGGTTTACGGGATTTTTGGTGGCCGTAGCTGGTAATGTGATAACTGGATAAGATCCCTGGGTCTTCTTCCTAACTCAGACTTCTCTTGTTTCTCTCCAACCTGGACGAGGTCTTTTCCGCTTCCTGGAAAAACCAGGAAACTAGGAGGGTGAGCCCACGGAGAGGTAGAGTCTCCGTAGCAGTGTTCCTTTACTGCAACCCAACAATTGGCTGGTGATACGCTGAGGGGTCCAGTTGACAGAGTGGACGGAGGTGGGCTCCAGGATCAGAGAATCCGGTTTGAATCCGGGGTTCCTTACTCTGACTGTGGTTTTGAAGAATTGCCTCTCCTCTGAATGTTTTTCCCCCTCCCTCTCTAAAACCGCATTGGCCAGCGTGGTAACCACTAATGCCATGTGGCTATTTAAACAAAAATTAATTAAAATGAAAAATTCCACACCTTGGTTGCACTGCCCACATTTTAAGTGCTCCATAGCCTCACGTGGCTTGTGGCAGCCACATTGTGCAAAGCCCGTGCAGATATACTTCTACCATCCAGAGAAATATCTTGGGCAGTGTTGATCTCTAGTCTAAAATCGCAGAGTTGTCAC
The DNA here is from genome assembly GCA_963574575.1 of Galagoides demidoff. Taxonomy (NCBI): domain Eukaryota; kingdom Metazoa; phylum Chordata; class Mammalia; order Primates; family Galagidae; genus Galagoides; species Galagoides demidoff. Next base: position 6,444 of record CAUYQV010157689.1, on the reverse strand, counting down.
AAGCTTTGGGGGAGATTGCGTTTCTGAAATGCCTTACACAATATAACCCTAAATTAAATAGTAGCTGTTCTCTCCTTTACCACCCCTTTTTCAACATTTACCTTGGTAAGAATTTCTCAACTTTAATTCTTTGAGACCCCTGTGGAGGGGCTGCCTTTGGTTTTCCAATTTACAGCTAGGAAAAGTGAAGCTCGGCCGGGTTGTGCAGAAGGACCACTGAGACTCCTCTGCAGATGCCTGGCGGCGGGGCTGGCGCTCACACCCAGGAACTACTGACTGCAAGGCCTGGGCCCCAAATCTGCCGTGAGCTCTACTTCCTAGGAAGGGAAGACTTGTGATAGAATGTAAACCCCCCCACTCCATTCCACTCCTCTCTAAAATCCTGCTGTACCTGTCCAGTCACAAACACAGAACAGCCCCTGACCAACTAATATTTAAATAAAGTGGCATGAAAGCTTTTATTTAGCTGGTCCACAATTGAGAGTTCCTAGCTGGTAATAAGACTTGACTATTTGAAAATTGCAGGAACCACTCCCCCCACTATAAAGATATAGACATTGCCAATGAACTTTGGGAAGTGACGGTAGGAGAGAAAGCAGGAGAGAAAAGGGGAGAAATAACCACAAATCAAACTTAAAACTAAACCGACTACCTGTTATCTGGATGTCTCCATGTAGGTACTTTCCTCCTCTTCAGAATATCCAGCCTGCTGACTTCTCTTCCATTCCCATGAGAAGAAAGGGGATTATGCTTTACTTAACAGACTAACTTTTAAAATTGAAATAAGGGAGAAATAATGTTAATCAAAGCCAATTTTAAAAGTAACTCAAATGTTTGAGAGCTGGGTTGTGATATTGAATAAGGTTGAAGCGACATGTGCTGGGGAAAAAATACTAAAAATAACACGTAGTTTAAGAATATACCGGATCCTTCATGAGCTGGGATGTTTCTTTAAGCCTGCAGTGGCACAAACCCCATGGAGCAGGGATTCCAGAGCCAGAAATAGATTCTGGCAATAGTACTTTCAGCCAAAGTGATTCCTCTTTTTTTTTTTTTTTTTTGAGACATAGTGTTCCTCTGCTACCCTGGCTAGAGTGCCATGGCATCATAGCTCACAGCAACCTCAAAGTCGTGGGCTCAAGTGATCCTCCCGCCTCAGCCTCCCAAGTAGCTGGCACTACAGGTGGCAGCCACAATGCCCGGCTAGTTTTCTATTTTTAGTAGAGACAGAGTCTCACTCTTGCTCAGGGTGGTCTCAAACTCCTGAGCTCAAGGAATTCACCTGCCTCACCCTCCCAGAGTGCTAGGGTTACAGTCATGAACCCCCTTGCCCAGCTCAGAGTGTTCCTCTTGATGCCCTCAAACAGAATGTCTCTGGCCCCTCTTGTTCTGCAGTTTCTCAAGAGGAGTTTCTGTTCCTTCCCAGCCCTTCTTTCCCAGTGGCCCAAGAAGAGCCTTGGGCTGGATGGGCTAATGTGTCTTTATGTTCTTAGGTATAACTATGACGAATTTTAACTGGGTCACATAGAATTGAAATTCTGGGGCGGCGCCTGTGGCTCAAAGGAGTAGGGTGCCCGCCCCATATACCGGAGGTAGAGGGTTCAAACCCAGCCCAGGCCAAAAACTGCAAAAAAACAAACAAACAAAAAAAAAGAATTCACATTCTGGGCCCCCTGGAAGAAGTTCTGTTATGGTTTGTTTTCTTTCCAGAAAGTTTTATTACCTTTTAACTGCACAATAAACAGATTTACAAAGGAGAAAAAGCCCAGCTTCTTTTTACAATCCCCCCTGCAGCGCTGTGATCTGGAGGACAATTTTTCTGACATGAGACTTAGAATATATTACCTAGGTCTGGTCAGGGAACCACAGCCCACGTTCTGGTCAGAAGGCATCCATGGGGAATGTAAAACCATTGGCGGGGAGAAAAGAATAGACGTTTCTTTCCTCACCAGAGGTTTGTCCTTACGTTTATTAGGGAGAGGTGCTGAGAAACATAAGCAGGTTATGTCTTAGTTCCTTACAGCAGATGACCACATATCCCTCAGACTGGCCCTCTGGTCTTTCACGGGTGGTTTGGACAGACTGAGAATCTTTCAGCCACAGCTGATGAGCTTATGGTGGGTTTCATGGTGGACCTGGCCTGTAGCCTCAATTATAGATTCTTCATGAGGCCCCCCCTGGAGAATTTCCATTCTGCTAATTGCTTCTCCTAACAACTGATATGTTTTAATCCTGTGAACTGGATGGGCACTTGGTAAATATTTTTCCCCTTTTTGCTTTTGTTGCTAGGGAGCCCGGAGCCAAATTGGCACCCTGTCCTAACTGTGTAGGACCTTAAGATAGGTATGTCTGAGAGCTGCCTTTTACTCTGTCCTTATTTTACTATTCTTTTTTTCCTTTTAATTTTTCTTCCCCTTGCCCAACTTTTCTTACCCTATTTTGGGAATGATTTCTATGCAGTTAAAACAGTGCTCCTGGGAATTCCCAGGAGGTATCTCAAAGGTACCCCCACCCTCTGAGATGAGTCTGTAAGAATTAGACAAAGGTGCACCTTCCTGCAGGTGGACAACTTCAACCTGGTGTTCTTGTATTTGTACTCCTGTCCTTGACAGCCCTCCAAGGGCTGACCCTGAAGGGTTCTGGGGTTGGTGCCACCCTCCCAATTTGAGCCGCTTCTTTTTACTTGTTTTACAGAGCAGCATGCTGCGAAGTATTTTATGTGAAAAAAAATTATTTGTTCATTCATACCTTTAGTTAATGAGTGAAGTTGTGGGTGCTTTTTGATGTGCTAGGTGCTAGGAACACAAAGGTCAACAAGACTTGTTCAAGGACTCTGCCTCTTAGAGGTTACGTTCTGATGTGAGAGCCAGGCAGTAAATCAATAAACAAACACATGAAATAATTGCAGACTGTGATCAGTGCTAGCAAGGAAGTGATCAATATTCTGTAACAGAGAGTAAAATGAGAGACTTAAGGAAAGGTGATCAGGGGAGGCCTCTCTAAGGAGGGGATAATGAAGGCAGGTCTATAGGAAGAAAGTGAGTCTCATGCATTGCAGGCAGGAGGGAGAGACTTCAAGGCAGGTGAAGACCTGAGGCTCGAAAGAATTTGAAGGGTTCAAGGTAAAGAATTCTGATGGTTGCTGTGAACAAGAAGCAGAAGAAAGCACAGAGAATGGCATGAGATAAGGTATAAAGGACCTAGATTGCCCAGGACCTTTTAGACCACAGTAAGGAGTTGGATTTTATTCTAAATAAAATGGCAGTCCACTGAATGATTTTAATGAACTGATTCAAAGTTGAAAGAATCTGACTGCCAGGAGGAGAAAGAACAGAAGTGAGCAGCTCAGTCCATGAGAAAGACCATGTGCATTTGGACCATGATGGTGGTGATGGAGATGGAGTGAAGTGGACCCACGTAGGAAATTCCGGGAAGCAGACTTGTTAATGGAGACGAAAAGAAAGGATGAGGGAAAGTCAAGGGTGACTCTCAGTTTCAAAGACCAGATGCTGTTGACAATGTACCAGCATCTTGAACTAAGGAAGTCTTGTGACTCTTGGAGAGAGGATATGGACGGAATAAAGGACTCAGTTGTGAGCATGTTAATTTTGAGACATGCAAGGGGATGAGAGTTAAATATCTGAGTCTGGAACTCATAGAGGATTAGACTGCTATGATAAACTTGAGAGTCAACAGCAAACAGATGGGATTGAGGCCATGGGATTGGATGAGACCTAGGAATACTGTGAAAATGAGAACATGGAGAAGTTGGAGGCAGAAGGAAAAAGCAAGAAATGAGATTTATGGAATGGATCACAACCAGGATATCAAGATTGGAGAGTGTTTCAAGAAGGAAGGGATAGTCAGCGACTCAGAGATCAAATCAGGTGAGAAAAGAAATGTGTGTACAGCATTCGGCAGCATGGTGAGTTGGCCAGAGACATTTTAGAGGGCAATAGAAACGGAAGCCAGGCAGAGTTGTTCGAAGTAGGAGTGGAAGAGAGAGGCATTGGAGACAGCGAGTATAGCCAGACTTTTCAAGATAACATGCCCCGAAGGGGAGCCGAGGGATAGTTAGTGGAAACAGCAAGATATTTGTATGCTCTGGGGAATGATCTAGTAGAGAGGAAAAAAAATCTGATGTGTGCTGTATGGTGGTAAGCGAAGGATTGAATGGGTGAAAGAGCATTGAATCCAGAGCAGAGTGAGGGAGCTGACCTTTGCTGAGAGGAGGAATGCCTTAGAAGGAAAAAGAAAGGGAGTCCATGTGATAGCTTTTCTGTGAAGCAGTATCATTCATTGGTGTGAACGGGAGTCAGAAAAAGCAGTGACATTGCCCTCTCAAAGAGTGGAGAACATAGACTGAAAGTCACTGTGGACTCCCCATTTACGTTGATAGTTCATTTCTGTGAGTTTCATCATCAAGTTCAGTGATATCGCATGGATCAAGTTCAGGGATACAGCTTGGATAGGATGCGTTTTTATTTTCTTTGGCTAATAAAACCAGACGATGAGACATGGGAGTTGCCAGCGTCTGTGGGGGGTGATTGCAGTGTCGGTCCATGGAAATACACTAGCAAGGATGGGGGTAAAAAGAGGACAGCCTGATGGAGAGTGAGGTTGGCAGGGGTAATAAAAAAGAGGCTCAAAGAAGTCAAATAAATTAAAGAGAAGGAAGAGGGGAGCTCAGGGGCAGAAGGACCAGGTGAAATAGTCTAAGAGTGGGATGTTAGGTATCAGAATTTCCAGGTGGTGATGACAAGCTCCGGGGGCACAAGAAGGAAGAAAAAAAAATCATTATACTTAAGGATGTCAAGGAAGTAAAAGTCCAGCCTCAAAATAAATTGGAAAATCATTCTTATTTAGTGTATGTATTTCAAGGCCATCTGAAATCCTTAATTGGATTTAGGTGATGGAGTGTCCCTAAGTAGTCATGGTGGGTAACTCTCTGTGGGGCTGTCTACTCTGTAAACAACATATACTTTTGAGCATGCAACAGACTTCTTTGTTACCACCAGTTACCACCAGGGCATTGCTTTCAAAGTATTCTAAAATGTGTAAATTTTTATATCTTGATTGGTTAATAATGCTAGTTTTTTAGTCAACAACAATGTAAGATTACCTGTGGCCTTCTGGTAAAGTCTAATGCCTTTTGACATACAAAACCCTGCCAACAAAATAACTTGCGTTTATGTGTCCTCTTTCATCCCCCGCTGCTGCTTTGAGATGTTCTAACCACACCAAAGTGCTCAGAAGCTCCCAGTGTCAGGTCAAGGCTATTTGTCTTTGCAAACGCTGCTCCCTCTGCCTGGCAGGACGACCCATCTGCAGTATCAACTTCAGTGTCAAGCCTTTTCCTGAAAGGTTGAACTGTCTGAAAGTGCTATTTTGAAGAGTCAAAAAATATCACCTTAGCAAAAAATGTCCTATTGTTAGTAATTTGCTACCCCTCTGACAAATTTGAGCCGTACCTTGTTAAGATACTTGCTGAACTCTGTGCCACGCACTTTGTATTCACACTCATTTAATTCCCATGACAAAACTGAAGAGGGGAGAGGGTGAAAATGCTTCCATTTATTAGACAAGGGTTGTGAGACTAAGAGTGTCCTTCTTGGAGAAAGTATATCAGAAATGATGGAACTGGGCTTTGACTTCGAAGGCAAGGGTCATACCCTTACTTATTGCTGTGGCTGCATTGCCCAGCGCACACCTGATACAGAGCTGGAATAGGTACAATGATTCTCCATCTGTGCTAGGGACCCATCCACACTGACAGCGGACTTTGCTCAGGGCCCCCACAATTCTGAAGTCTGCCACTTTACAGTCATCAGGCAACTTGACTTTGGATTTACCTTGCTGAGGGTTTCTGCTTCCCTGGATTTCAGAAAGATAAATTTTGACAGGAGAAACAAAGAGCCTGAACTGCCCTTAAAGTCTTAATCCTGTGATAACTATTTATTTGTCTTAAGTTGCTGGCTTGATGTGTTTGGTTAGACAGGCTCCTAATTGGCAGTGTAGCCATCTAGGAAGTTAGTTTCTTCGGATTGTGAAAAGCACATGTAGATTTGCTGGCGTGTAGAAGCCAAGTCTCGGTGCAATGCACACAGAGGGCACAGGGCATCTGGGTTCACATCCTCAATACCCTTTCTCTCAAACTGACATAGAATTTTCCTGGCGTTCCTAAGCACAATGGTGCTCGCTTAGTAAAGACCAGGAATCGGTTAGCAAGTACAGCACAGCTACTCTGAGGCTGGAAGTTGGGCCAACATTCTTTCTTTTTTTTTATTTTTATTTTTATTTTTATTACTTTTTTTTTTTTTTTGAGACGGAGCCTCAAGCTATCCCCCTGGGTAGAGTGCCATGGCATCACAGCTCATAGCAACCTCCAACTCCTGGGCTCAAGCGAGTCTCCTGCCTCCGCCTCCCAAGTAGCTGGGACCACAG
>CAUYQV010157688.1:0-15648 GCA_963574575.1 Galagoides demidoff | reverse complement strand
CAGGAGACTTGCTTGAGCCCAGGAGTTGGAGGTTGCTATGAGCTGTGATGCCATGGCACTCTACCCAGGGGGATAGCTTGAGACTCCGTCTCAAAAAAAAAAAAAAAACCAAGGGGGTGGGTAACTTTCCATGGCTTTCATTTACCATTTCCTTATTTGGCCAACATGGAACTCCCACTTGCTCATAGCCAGAATAATGATTATCACAGCTTGCTTTGATTGAATATTTACTATATGCCAAGTCCTATTCTAAGATTACCTGCTTTCTTTCACCAGTTTTTCTCAATAACTCTGTAGGGTAATGGCCATTGTTGCTCCCATATAAAGATTAGAAAGCTAAAGTAAACATGTAAGATTATACGGCTAGTAAGTGTATAAGGGTCAGGAAGCAAACCCACACTTAATTTCCCAAAGCCCTTGGCTCTATCTCCCAGTCTTAACAGCCCATCTAAACAAGCTAGGACTGTATTTCCCCTATAATATAAAGAAACAGCCAGTAACAGTGGGTACTACAAAGTCAAATTGAATGCTGGTCCTATACTCCATTATATAGTAGTAGAATCAGTACTAAATATTGGATGGGTTCTGGGTGATCAGGATTCCCTGTAAAACCGTAGCAGCAAATGAGAGACCCAACACTTACATTGACACTGCTTTGGGGATCATACATATCAAGATGACAAATGACATAATCTGAAACAGCATTCTCAAAGTCATTGGACCCAGCGTAAGACGGCGTCAACGATTTCCGCACACGGATCTTGAAATGTCTGAACGCCATTTTAGCTACGTGGAATGCCTCCTGCCCACAGGAAAGAAGCAGATTTACTTGGTGGGAAGAGGTAGGTAAAGAATCTCAAAGGAAGGAATTAGAAAGGACACAAAAGTCAACATTGTATCGCTGGTCCTTGGTGCCTAAACACAGTCAAAACAAATCTCTAATATTTTGGGAGATAAATACATATATAACAACCCCGGTTCTTCACTAATTTTAAAACAGTTGACCGACCCTTGTTCTGGCAACTCTGAGTGCAGGAAGTGGGACAGTGCAGAATTCAAAGAAACAAACCTCTGCTATGAGCCCACAGTAATATCATGTAACTGACCACGAACCAAGAGAAAATTATCACTCCAGGGTACACACATCAAGAGTTGGTCATGGTTCCTGCCACAGATTAAGTCAGCAAATATTTATTAAACACCTACTGTATGGTGTCCACTGGGGAAACGCAGTTATGCAAGATCTGGTTGCTACACTTACAGAGTTTTAACCAACTCAGTGAGTGATTCTGAATTCTGAGTGTCCACTGGGGAAATGCATTATGCAAGATTTGGTCGCTACACTTACAGAATTTTAACTAACTCAGTGAGTGATTCTGAATTATATAAACCAGGGGTTGGCATTCTTTTTCCTACAAAGAGCCAGATAGTAAATATTTTAGGCTTTTCAGTTTTAGGGTTTTTAGGCTACATACAGTCTCTGTCACATTTTTTAAAAATTCTTTTAAACTGTAAAACCATTCTTTCATTCTTATCTCTCAGGGAATATTTCTTTTAGAAATACTGACCAGGTCCAGATATGGCCCATAGGCACCAATGTGAATGAATAAATATAGGAAAGGACAAAGTTCAGTATTTCTGATAATTCTGCCTTCATACCAATGCTTTTTTTTTTTTTTTTTTTTTTTTTGCAGTTTTTGGCCAGGGCTGGGGCTGGAGCCCTACTCCTTCGAGCCAATGGTTTATTTCTTAATAATTAGTGATTCTTATTATGAACTCTTAGTATCTCAACATGGTACCCACCCACAGAACAAATATACTTGCTTTGGAAATTAAGGTTTCTATATGTGTACTTTTAAAATCTGCCATGCTCTAGTAGCTGATATGGTAGAAGTTTTAGTAACCACTCTTAGTTAAATAAACAGAAGTTAAATAATCACAATCTTCAGATTTTTCTAAGAAGTGAGAGCCACAGGTGGTGCCTGTGGCTCAAAGGAGTTGGGTGCCGGCCCCATATACCGGAGGTGGTGGGTTCAAACCCAGCCCGGCCAAAAAAAAACAAAAAACAAAAAACTGAGCGCCACTAGCAATAACGCATTCACTGTGTGTGTGTGTGCATCAGGTCCGGAGCCGGTCTACCCTGCAGTCCTGCTGGAGACAGTCCTGTGTGCAGGAAGGGAGGAAGGGGGAGGGAAGGTCCAAGGTTGTGCGGTTAAGATCAGTCCAACGTGGCACTGTTCGGGATCTCTGAGTATCCTTTCTTGCAGGTGCTATAGGAAATAAATGAGTAATGGCGGGGAGGGAGTGAAGCACCGGGAGGTGGGGGAGGAGACAAATGGGGAGACTGTGGAATCTCCTCCCCTTCGGTGACCCCAGGATCTGCCGGTCTTTAAAGAGGCTCGTCCAACCCCTCTCCCCGCTGCCCCCGCGGCGGCAGGAAGCCCGCAGCAGGTGCTGGGCGTACCACGGTGGCGATGTAGATGATCCGCTGCACGGTCTCCGCGTTGTTGATGCAGCGCCTCAGCAAGCACTGAGCGTCCAGGCGGGCTTGAGAATAGGCGTCGCTGAACCGGGACAGGAGGGCAGCCTTGAGCGCCACACTCGACAGTTTGGAGCGGTTCGGGGACGGGGTCCTGATCTTCTTGACGTTGGAGGGGCTGCGGCTGCGGCTGCGGCTGCGGCTCCTGCTGCGGCTGCGACTGTGGCTGCGGCTGTGGCTGCGGCTGCGGCTACGGCTACGGCTGGGGCTGCGGGTGCGGCTGGGGCTGCGGGCGCGGCTGGGGCTGCGGGCGCGGCTGGGGCTGCAGGTGCGGCTGGGGCTGCGGGCGCGGCTGGGGCTGCGAGCGCGGCTAGGGCTGCGGGTGCGGCTGTGGCTGGAGCTGCGAGGGCGGCTGCGAGGCTCAGGGCTGGGAGACTGGCTCCGGGGCGACCTGTTGGGGAGCAAGAATCAGCCGGGGAAACGCTAGGATTCGTGGCTCTCTCTTGTCTCTGCACTCTGGTTCCCCTCCTCGATAAATAGCAAGGGCAGCTGGGTGCGGTGGCTCCCGCCTGTAGTCCCAGAATTCTGGGAGGCCGAGGAGGGAGGATCGCTTGAGCTCAAGGACTCGAAACCACGCTCGGCGCCCATACCTCAGCAGTTAGGGTGCCAGCCATATACACCAAGACAGGCTGGTTCAAACCCAGCCTGGGCCTGCTAAACAACAATGACAACTGCAACAGAAAAATAGCTGGGCATTGTGGCCAGCGCTTGTAGTCACAGCTGCTTGGGAAGCTGATGAAAAAGAATTGCTTAAGCCCAAAAGAGGTTGCTGTGAGCTATGATGTTGCATCACTCTACTGAGGGCAACATAGTGAGGCTCTGTCTCAAAAAAAAGAAATAAATAAAATAAACAAACAAACTCGAGACCAGTCTGAGCACCAGTTAGACCCTGTCTCTACTAAAAATAGAAAACCTAGCCAGGATTTGTGGTGGACACCTGTAGTCCCTGCTACTCAGAAGGCTGAGGCAAGAGGATCAGAGGCTGTCTCCTTGACCTCACTAGGCCTGTGAGAAGGCATCGTCTCCAGAGGTCTCATGTATTCCACACCTGCAAGGGAGTGAGGCTTGCTCACTCACTGAGCCCCTCAGGATGGCCTTTGAACCAACTTTGATCACTGCTCATTTTACGGATGAGGAACTGGAAGCTCAGAAAAAGTAAATAGGACCATCCTGGAATCACCCAGGTAGCAGGAGTCAGAGTTAGAGAAGAAGTCAGATTTTGCTATTTCTTACCCTGATCTTGGGGTCCTTACACATGACTCATGCCAATTCACCATACACCAATGCCAACTGAAGAGTGAATTCTATGTCCTTGTCCCAGCCTCACCTGGTCATATCAGGGGGACCTTTGGGATCATTCCTCCTCTCCAGAGCTTGTTTTTACACTATTTCAGGGCAGGGGTGGGGTTGAAAGAGCAGATGATGATACCCGTGACAGCACTACCTGGCAGAGTGTGAAGTACCAAGTGGAACATAGACTGCTCCCAAGTCTGAAGTAAATTGTCAGGCCAGCTAGCTCAAGAAAATGGGCCCTCCCAAAAGGGAAGCTTTGTAGAAGAAACTATGGGTGAAAGGTAATGTAAAACTGAGTGCAATGGTGTGGGGACACCCTGGATGAGGGGGGGGTTGGGGGGGCTCTTGTACATTGCTTGCCCATTCCTGTGGTATAAATTCTCCACCACGGCAGAAAGCCTTGAAGCCGTTCTTGGGAGCCAGGATGACTCAGTACCAACACAACACTGGCAGAGTGATTCCCAAAATGAAAAACTAAAGTGGAACTTAGCAAAATGGGGGTGGAGCTGGGGGGTGACTTTGATAGCCTGGATCAGGGCAGATGGGGCACACTGGGAGGGGTCGTTATAAACAACCAGGGAAATGCAGAGACTGTGAAGAGAAACATCCTACTTGGTTCTCTTAGCACTAAATAATGACCTGTCTTAGCATCTGTCAGTAGAACCGGATTTCACACTTAGGCTGCACACACGGTCAAACAGTGACCTCTGGAAAGGAGATCCCCTGCAGTAGAGTGAACAGCCGGTCCTGGAGAGGGGCTTCCTAGGCCTCAGGGAAAGGACCCTCATATTAGGGAACATTCTGTCAATGTGTTATAGGACCCTGTTACAGGCCCACACAAAGTGGCTTTCCAGCCAAAGCCAGAGCTTTCCCTCCATGTATCTCTCAGCCCAAAACTAATTAGTGCCCAAGTACTAGTAACCCCAGCAGTGCTTTCTCTGTCTGGAAGGGTGCAGTTAAAAAAAATCCCTTTATGATTCACAGCTTCCCGTATGGGGAGGTTTTGGTTCAGGCCATCATTTCGCTTCTCCCCCTCCTCCCTCAAGCCAGACTTTACCACCAACTCCGCGAAAAAAGCTTAAGTGTAAAAGACCGTCTGGGCGCGTCGGTCACACCTTCCTTGCAGTGCAGATTTTTCCGCAGACAGAACAGCAATCTCATCCTTCAGGTTGCGGAGATGTTTCTCATAGTCGGCGGTGGTTTCTGAGTTCCTCTGATCTGTGCTCCGCTTAAGGGAACTCCTCTGAGATTTCCGTGCCTCCGAATTCCGCTGCTCCGTGATCCGCGGTTCCGAGATCCGCAAATCCGAGATTCGCGGCTCGGAGGCACGCAGCTCGGATCGCCTACTCTCTACGCTCCTGCGGTCCAGGTTTCTGTGGCGAGCTTCCTCGTGGGCTTGAAGAGATTTAAGCCTGGAAAGCAAAAGGGTGGGGAGGGGAGAAGGAGAGAGGGCAGGGGAGGGAGGGGGGAAGAGGAGAGAGCAGGGGAGAGGAGGGAAGGGGAGAGGGCAGGGGAGGGGGAGGGAGAAAAGGAGAGGGCAGAAGAGAGGGGAGGGGAGGAGAGGAGAGGACAGGGGAGGAGGGGAGAAGAGGAGAGGGCAGAAGAGGGAGGGGAGGAGAGGAGAGGGCAGGGGAGGAGGGGAGAAGAGGACAGGGCAGAAGGGGGGAGGGGAGGAGAGGAGAGGGCAGGGGAAGGAGGAGGGGAAAAGAGGAGAGGGCAGGGGAAGGAGGAGGGGAGGAGAGGAGAGGAGAAGGCAGAAGAGGGGGAAGAGGGAAGAATAGGAGAGGGCAGGAGTGGAGGGGAGGGGGAGGAGGGGAGGAGAAGAGAGGGTAGGGGTGGAGGGGAGGAGAAGAGAGGGCAGGGGTGGAGGGGAGGAGAAGAGAGGGCAGGGGTGGAGGGGAAGGGGAGGGGGGAGGAGGGGAGGAGAGGAGAGGGCAGGGGTGGAAGGGAGGGGAAAGGAGGAGAGGGCAGGGGCGGAGGGGAGGGGGAGGAGGGGAGGAGAGGAGAGGTCAGGGGAAGAGAGAATGGAAAAGTAAGAAGCAGCACCTGGCATGCTGCACAACAGGCTTCCTGCTTAGCCTGCCTTCCTGCACTGGGAAATTCTGACCGAAATGCACACGAGTAAACCCACATGAGCAAAGAGCGCCACCCCAGGCTGCAGCTTGCATGAAAAAAGGTCCCTAAAGAAAGGACACTCAAAAGAGATCTCTAACAGTTCCACATCGGACTGATCTTAACTGCACAAAACTCGGCAAACGTCTGACCTCCAAAGCTGGTCACAGATAAAATCTCCTACCCTCCCTAACTTTTCGATTCTCTGAACAGTTAGAATATGGGGAGAAACGGCCATGGAAATTGAATAACATCCATAAGACTAGCTGGAAGTGTGGATCTATGGAAATAATGTAGCCCAGAAACAAACAGAAACCCTTTGGAAATAAAATTGGCATCATCGCTAAGATGAGAATGCTACAAAGAGTCGTGGTTGCCAGAAAACAGAGCCACAGCCAGCAGAGAACGTGCTGTGATGGAAATGACAAGGGTGAATGATGAAAAGCAAGATAAAATCAAGAAGGACGTAGAGAAGCTTAAAGACGTGGCAGAATTAAAACTTCACTAGAAATAGTAAAGAACAGAATTGGTGCTATGGGAATGAATGAGTAATGTGATCCATGACTCTGAGAAGGTATACCAAATAGGAAATAAGAGATTTCAAGGATGATGTAGGGGATGACAGTCGTGGGAAATAGAACAGTGTCCCCAGCTAACATTTGTCAATTGTTCTGACAAAATCAAAACAATTAAAATATGTGTGAAGACAAAAAGGGGGGGTGCGGCCAAATCTGCTTCCTATCAGCTCATCTTGGAGTGGAGGGGAATCAGAATTAAGATCAAGGAGAACAGAACCGTAAAGCCATGTTTCTCAACCTTTTTTATCTCATAGCACACTTAAACCAATAGCTAAACTTCCGTGTCACACTTAAATTACGTTGATCCAAAAAAAGAGAGAGAAAAAAAAAAAAGAATATGCTGTGGTGGCACCTGTGGCTCAAAGGAGTAGGGCACCAGCCCCATATGCCAGAGGTGGTGGGTTCAAATCCAGCCCTGGCCAAAAACAGCAAAAAAAAAAAAAAAGAAAAGAAAGAAAGAAAGAAAAGAAAAGAAAAAAGAATATGCTTACTGTGCCTTGAACTTCTTTTAAAAATGATTTAATTAATGGTCTATAAAATTTTCACAGCCCACATGCCATGGCACACCAGTTGAAAATCACTGCCTTAAAGGATCAGTGTTTATTATCCCCTGTGCCTATTTATCCTTAAGAAATAACCTGACATTTAAAAAAAAAAAAAAGAAATAACCTGACATTTAAACTAAGATTTTCCACAAAAATTATCCCAATATTATTTCCAATGGTGACTATTAGTATCCAAGTAAATATTCAGTATTAGGGGAATACCTAGTTGATGGAACATGATGAACTTATTTAAAACTAAATTCTGCACTGTTTGTTTTTTCTTAATGATAGAGAAAAACAAAGTCAAGCAAAAAGGTAGAGTCCTAATTTGTGTACTTATATAGACTTTTCTCTGTAGTCTCAACTCTATTTTTCATACACTAATCAGAAAGAATATCAAATGTTAACTAAGTTGGCCCTGGAATTAAGAGAGGGTTTTTACACTGTGCTGTACTTTGGAAATTTTCTATAGTAGATAGGTAGCAATTTTATAGTTAAAAAAGGAAAACATTAATAAAAGTAGTGCTGCCTTTTGTCTCTGTTGGTGAACACGTTTTTTTCATTTGTAATGGAGCACCAAAAATGCTACATTCAGTGGTTAATCAGCAGGCTGCAATAATCCTGTCATTTTTTTCTTACTGCTTTTTTAGCTGATTTATTTCCTCCTCTGCAGCCAGAAGGGATATGGCCGATCTGTTCCTGGTTTCTTCAAGATTCTTTTCAGTTTCAGCCAGACTGTAAGAGAAATCGGTAACTAAAGATGGATTTTTTTCAAAATTGCAGACTTTCTAAATCAAGGTGTAGGTTCTTTGGGGGAACTTTTGGAACATAACATAAATTCAACATAAACAAGATTAAGTTATAAGACATTTGCATTCAATCAAATAATACTATATTAGAAATATTAGGGTGTGCTTGTACGCAAAAACATGCTAATATCCTCTGCTCAATATCAAACACAAAGAAATTACAGAGCTATTACCCCTAAAAGACTATGTAATAACTGTTAATATTAGAATGTAAAGGACAAAAAAACTCTTCAATTCCATCTTCTCACTCTGCTAATTCACCTGCTCTAACATAACCCAGTCCCCAGGCTGCCTCTCTTTATAAAAATCTACATTTTTCTACAATATTTCTATATCTATTCTCATTATTTTGCATTTGACTTAGAAAAATTATGTGCCTACCTATAAAATAAGTGCTCCTCAATCAGGACTATCCTTCCTACCCTCCTGCCTCAGACTTCCACCACTTACTGAGCACAATTTCTCTGAGACAAGACCATAAATATGCAAGCAAGTCCGTTTTGTAAATTTCCCGGTACTGTCAATGCTATTATGAGAAAAGCAAGTGAGTGTCAAAGAGAATTAAAGACGGGGAAAAGAAAGACCTTTCAAAGTACGGCAGTCCAAGCCAGACTCTGAGAAAGTTGCAATTAAGCCGAGACCCAAGGATAAGGAAGAGCCATGCGTGCAAAGAACTGGTGGAAGTTCTTTCTGTCAAAGGCCTCAAGGTGAGGAAGTCGCCCGATGCAGGGAGACCAGCACAAGATGAGGGTGCAGAGCGAGGGTCAGATCAGGAAGGGTGCTGTGAAAGCCTGGTAAGGAATTTTCAATTTTTTCTAGGTATGAAAGACAGACACTAACAACTTTTAATAAGCAGGGTGACGTGATATAATCAAAAATTTATGTGTTTGCTAAGTGAAAATGTAGTTGAGCACCCATGGAAGCTCAACGGCCATATCCCTTCTGGCTGCAGAGGAGGAAATAAATCAGCTAAAAAAGCAGTAAGAAAAAAGTGACAGGATTATTGCAGCCTGCTGATTAACCACTGAATGTAGCATTTTTGGTGCTCCATTACAAATGAAAAAAACGTGTTCACCAACAGAGACAAAAGGCAGCACTACTTTTATTAATGTTCTCCTTTTTTAACTATAAAATTGCTACCTATCTACTATAGAAAATTTCCAGAGTACGTTGGAAGAAAGCCAGTTGGAAGGAAGGCACCCGGTCCAGGCAAGAGATATCAGGTCCGTGAATGAGGGCAGTGGTGGTACAGAAAAGCAAGGGACAAACATGAGAGACTATATTTAACTGGACACGTTGATGGACTGGGTGCAGGGGATGAGGAAAAGCAAGATTCATAACAACAAGTCCTGTGGGCTTCCCCGTCTGGAGTTTTGTCAAACCTATGCAGATCTATGCCCATCAGCCCTGTGTTGTTGGCATTTGCACCTTTGGACCTTAGCCAGAACCAAACCCCCCACCACAAGGTTAGATGTAGGGAAGTCCTAGGGGTCGGGGAGGGGGCAGTCATTCCATAGCAGGCAGCACCCTGGCTTTAAGAGACATGTAGACAGAGCATGAGAGGGAAAAGAGAAATGGCTACCCTCTAATACGGGAACAAATTCCATCATTTGTTATACCGTACATAAAAAAATAGAACGAGAACCACAGGTGGGTTAAAACAGAACAGAACCAGGAAACCTGGGGAAAGCAGGAAGCCCCTTTGTGTAGGCAACTCTTAGACCACTGAGGGTGGGTGGGGAGGGTGCACAGACATAAATGAGAAAGGAGGGGGAAGGACCTGTGGGCATTCTTAGCACTGTTCTTGCAAATTTTCTACTAAAAAGGTTATTTTTTTTTTAAGTATGCATTAAGTTTTCTGGTCCGTGGTGCCCCTTATGGGTAACAACAGAGCCAATGTAACAAGAAAAAAAGTGAGAAGTCCTAGCCTCTATGGGGGCTGAACCAGCAGAGTCTTGAAGCCCTGCCTCACAACTATAGGCAAAGGAAGGGACCCTAGTCACCTGTCGCACGTGCCAGCTAATGTCCCAAGAGACTTAACCAGGCAAGGCACAACTCAGGACCCATCAGCACAAGATGCTAGTGTCCCAGTGGAACCAAGGCCAACAAGAAGCAGAAGGCAGCCCTGGCCTCCAGCACCAGGAGCGTATGTCAGCAGCCCCCCCTAGAGGCCAATCCAAGGAAGGACAGGGGAAAGGAGAACCCACGAGAGGGCAAAAACCACTCTCAACACAAGTTTGCCCTGGGAATTAACTGAATGTTCAGGACTACAACAAACCAAAAAAGCCCATGTTGCCTTAATGTGGCAAATTTGAGGATTCTCCTCCCTTCCTTCCAAGATCAGCTGGCATCAGTTGAAATAAATTGTAAATTTTATCCTGTTGGCATATTACATTTGTCAATTTTGACTGCTGCAGTTATACAACTGCCCTGACCATGATTTCAAGTGGGAAAATGAGCAGGGGCATGCAGAAATGCAGACACATACAAAGAAAAACGTCTGGAATAAAATACACAGAAATGTTACAGAGATGAGATAACTGGTGATTTTCATCTTTATATTTTTATTTGTCGTGTGCATTTTGAGAAGGAAATTTGGATTACTTTTATCATCAGGCAAAACAAAATCAATAGGGAAGTTTTCCTTTGAAAAAGAAGGAAATCAGGCACATTATCAGAAAACCAGAAAACCAGGCACATTATCCTACCACAGGTCTCAACTAGTTAAAAAAAAAAAAAAAAACACTTCCCTGCCATCTGTCCTACTCATATGAGCAGTGGTGCAATGCTGTGGTAGGAGAAACACCTCACTGACAGATTTTTGTTAGGTACGTCAAACACATTTCATACCTTCCTCAAGTCTAAACCCAAAGTCTGCAATTTTCTTCTCAGTGATTCCCTAAGATCTCTACCCTGCCTCTGCCCACTGCGGTCATCTGCTCTCTGTTACTGCCTGACATTGCTTCTTTAAAAAAAAAATCCTTTTTATTCCTAATAGCTATTCCCAAATCTTGACTTGCTCGTTTCTTAAAGACTCCCTCAGCCAGGCATACAGGTATAGTCCCCGAAACAAGAACAATGGTTGGATAGATGCAGCCTGTCTCATCTTTCTCTTGCTCTCTTTCTCTTAATTTTTACCTTTACCTGAACTTCACACAGCCCTCCCCCAGTTCACGCTTTCCTTTCTGTATCTTCTTTTCAAATTTGCCTCCCAAATGATAGATTTTCATCTAACCATCTTCATTTGTTCATTAATATGGGCTGTTAATGGGCTTATGGAGCCAAGAGACCAGGGATCCTAATATAATAGAGATGTTAGGTCCCCAAATTCAAAGACAGGCTCCCAGCTCCCTCCCTCACACACCACACACACACACACACACACACACACACACACACACGTCATGTTACTTAGTTGCCAATGCCCACATTTTACATGAGCCATAATCTCCTTTCAAATTTAAAATGTAATTAAACTGAGAATAATTCTTTTTGGAAAAAGATAACTTGCATTCCTCTTACTCGTCTTGAACCTTGTTCAGTTGATTACGGGTTGCATTCAAGTCGGAGTCTAATTGTGCTTCCCGATCCCGCTGAATAGGGTCTTTATGTCTCTCCCTATCAAAGGTGTCCTAAAAAGAGACACATGTCAAAAAAGTAATCTGAATACATGAAATGACACAGATGTTGTAAAAACACTATACTGAACTATAGAAGCCTTACACATAGTAATAGATAGTTCTAAGTACACCGAGTTCCAGGGCAAGCAATAGTAATCCAGAATGATAAAAATGAGAGGAGTGGTTGCCCTGGGGGTGGCCCAAGGAAGGCTCTGGAATGATTGAAAAGTTTTATATTTCATCCAAGGGGTGAGCTGATGTGGGTATAATGCATCTGTCAAAACTCACCAACTTGAATTATACTTTCAATTTGAAAAAGGTCTTTGGACAACATCCTACATCTCTATACCCAAACTATCACCCACAGGAGGTGAAAATCTGAGAAGCACCCAAAAATCCTCAGAGAGAAAAATTGCTCAACGACCCCTGATGTCTGCAGAGCACTTAGCACGTGCTGGGCTCTGTGAACACTGGGTCAGGTGTTCATCATATTTAATTCTCACAATGATGCTATTAGGTCAGCAAAATTATTGTCCCCATTCAGCAAATAAGCAAACGGAGACATAAATGTTCAGCCATCTCCTGAGGGCCATAGGAGAAGGACAGGTTTTCTTCCCAGGGATCTCCAAGCAGAGACTCCCTCAGCCACTATCTCATAAGGCTCTATTGCTCAGAACAGGACTGCACTAAAACCTCTATTTTAGAAAACAATTTAGGTTAAGCCATATCAACATTTAAAATAATATTACTGAGGTTTTGGTTTCACAGATATAATGATGTGATGCCTTAAGCAAGGTCTGTGGTCTCTATCCAGTCTGATGTCCAACTTTTTGAGAACCATCACCATCCCATGGAAACCACCAATATCAATCACAAATGACAGACATGCTTTGCCCGTCTGCTAGAATTACGTGTTCTTGTTACCTCGGAAGTTTCCGATTGGTTCCGAACAGTTTCACCCCTTTAGAAAGCCCAGGATTAGCATTTCACATCCTTACCTGTAGAGAGGGGACCCTGCTGTCAACGGGCTTTCCCATGGAGGCGGCAGTAAAGGAGGCCTCCAGCCAAGGCAAAAGGCGCGACTTGATTGTTTCCACTCCGTCATTGTGTCCTCCTGGGGGAAGACACACGCCAGTCAGCAAAAGACTCGAGACTGCACCAACTCAGCAGAGCGCAGGAAAGAGCAACAGAGAGAAGAAGGGAGAGCGGGAGTGGAGAGCGGGAGGGAAGCGCCGCCCTGCTCACCTTCTTGGGCTGCAGTTGTGAGGATCCCAAAGAGCTGTCCCTGCACTTTGGCGACTTGTTCAATGATTTCAAGGCAATAGTTCAGATTTTGATCACATGTGTTTGTCTGTAAAGCCAAAACAACAGATATCAGGGCAATTCCTTCACTCTGGGGCCGACTGCAGTAGACCGGGGCCTCGTGGGACCCAATGGCTGCCTGCTCTGGTAGGCTTCCAGTGGCAAAGACCGCTGTGCGGCCACCAAACCTCTCTCCCCTTCCTCCTGGACACACAACTACACCACTTTCCCCATTTCCTTTGCAGTCCATGTGGCCACATCACTGAGTTCCGGGTAATGGGATGCACAGTGCTGCGTGCCCTATCCAGGCCTGGCCCCAAAGAAAATCTCATGGGTGATTCTTCTCTTTCTCTGTCCCCATCTGCCAGCCTAATGCAGAGGAATCAGAGAGGATGGAGATTTGTAAGGCTGCTGACCGAACACTTGACTGTTTCGTGATGGAGAAAGTCAGCTTATACGTGTTAAGCCATTGAGATCTGGAGGTGGTTTTTTATAGCAATAATCCTACTCAGTAGAATCCCACAAACCATCCTTTTATAAAGCGAATGGTCCCTTTGCAACAGAATCTTGGCTCCTGTCCTCTACATAAATTGAGTTTTTATATTACACAGGCATGGAGAACACTACTTAGCAGCAAGGAGGTCTCACGGGATGAGGGTACGGAGGATAATGAGACAAGAAGATGGCATGTGCCGACTGGCAGAGCAAGGAGGCGAGTAGCCCGTCACCCCACAGGGTAGCAAACCCTTACTATGCAGCCAGCACACGGCCCACTGCCTCAGACAGGCAGGAAAGACTTCGACGAGGAAGTGAAATCAGGCCAAGAAATGAGGCAGACTTGGGAGCAGGTGGTTGTAGTGGTTGCAGAACATTCTAAGTGATGAGACCAGAACACAAGGATGCCAAGAAGTGGCCTTTCTGCTGTTCTGCTTTCATCATCCCTTGGTGAGCTTCTGTCCCTTCACCCTTAGCCACGCCTCTAAGTGGTGCCAGCACTGACAGGACTGCATCTACAGGGACAAACACATTACGTGGGTCAAAACTGCCGGGATTTATCTGTCACCTTAGGCCACAGTACAGCACTGGCCGCAGTGCCTTCGAGCACCACACATCTCAGGTCAGGAAGCAGCTGCAGGAGGATAAAAACCAGGATGAAGAGAAGCAGTGTAGACGACCTCTAGGCAAAACTTTACAAGTAAAATGCACAGCTGTGACAACAAGGGAACTCGTTCAGACAGGCAGCCAGCTCCTTGAGGCCACTGGCCGTGCTGTCCTCTGTTGTATTCCCAGCCCTGCCTTCTATAGTGTCTACATATTCAAACTCAGTATACTTTGAATGAAAATGAGACGGTTCACTTTCTTTGTATTTTGTTATACACTTGCTACATGCCAGCCACTGCTGGTGCCTTACACATACTCAGACAAACTTAGTCAATCCCTCTGCACGAGTACACAATGAGATATAAGTACTCTTATTATTGTTCCCATTTCAAAAGGGAAACTGAGGCACAGAGAGGCAAGTCACTTGCCCAAGGCTACCCAGCTTGTAGACTGTCAGAGTTGAGACTAGAACTCACACAACCTGGTTCCAGAGCCCATGTTCTTAACTACTAAATGGTACTAACTTCTCCATCCTGATTAGTCTTGGGCATAGACAGAGGACAGGAGGATGAGACAAAGAGTGAATGGGGAGGGCAGCCAGGGAAAACCTCCCTGGGAAGGGTACCCCTGAGCACATCCTGGATAAGACTCAGGGAAGCAAAGCATGAGGTGAAAAGCACACCAGACAACGGGACAGCAAGCTTTCCTGAGGCAGGAACGAGTGTGGCAGCCTTCAGGGCCAAATGTAGGTCAATGTGGAGGAAGCACAGAAGGTCAAAGAGGTCAGCAGAACAGATCCAAGAGGGCCCGGCAAGCCTGGCAAGGAGTTTGGATGGGATGGATTTGTAACTGAGAGGGTGGCCAGTTGACTTTCCACGCCCAGTCTATAGCAGTGCTCGGTTAGAGCACTGATTTCTCTTACAGTCGTTTTTCTCTCCTCTCATCCTTCTATCCTCTCCTCCCCAGAAGACCAGGAGTCTATTTTTAAAAGTGACTTTGTCTTTTTCTCTTTTTTTTGCCACTCGTAACTGGAAAATGTTTCATGAGTAAACAATTTACCAACATGATGTTGACATGACCAGAATACCTAGAACCCGTGGCCTGAACAGCTCTCTCCTCTCCTTCCTCATTGAGCCAGCAGGTCCTTGCCCTGACCATTTAAACCTACAGTCATTACACTGAGTTCAAATACCTGCTCACAAGCCTTTTGCCCCCGGCCAGATCATGCCACGTGCTCAGGGGACAGAGAATGAGTTCAGGAGTATCTCAGCTCTGCCACTTGCCACAGCTCTGTGGGTCCTACACAAGTTATTTAGCCTCTCTGAGCCCATTTCCTCCCCTGTACAATGGTTATAACTGGTGGAGTGTTAGGAGAATTAAATCAAAATAATGCCATGCCCAGCTCGTCACATACAGAGGTATTCACCAATTGGTACCTACGAGGTGGCATGCTGTGTTGAAGGGAGCCAGGGGCTCAGGACGAAGGCAGACCTTTGCTAAAATCTGGCTGTCTGCTTCTGAGCTGCACTGCCTTAGGAAAAGCATTTAAATATGAGACTCGGCTCGGCGCCTGTGGCTTAAGTGGCTAAGGCGCCAGCCACATACACCTAAGGTGGCGGGCTCGAATCCAGCCCGGGCCGCCAAACAACAATGATGGCTGCAACCAAAAGAAATAGCCAGGCATTGTGGTGGGTGCCTGTGGTCCCAGCTACTTGGGAGGCTGAGGCAGGAGACTCACTTGAGCCCAGG
>CAUYQV010157681.1:0-33753 GCA_963574575.1 Galagoides demidoff | reverse complement strand
TCTCCCATGGGATAGAGTAGAAGGAAGTTTGAACTCTGCTCGCTTGTTTGCATGGAGTAAACTGCGAGCCCTTGTTGTGGGGGAGGGGACTCCCGTCCACTTGGTGGTGGATTCTGTACCTTTTGGTTGTATTTTTGGGGTCACAGCTCGCCTCAGGAAGGTTGAAGTGTGCTCCTCAATCTCCTCTCTTGGCTCTGCTCCAAACCATCAGCTAATTAGCTAAACTGCTGTTTTTTCAGCCTCCTTCTGGACTGGAGCTTCTGTAAAAAGCTGGCTGCAGTCTGCCATCTTGGCTCCGCCCCCCCATATTTATTATTTTTAGTGTTCTCATTTCTGAGATCTGTCTCATCTGTTTGAATTCCTGTCCGGTGTTATTTCTTCTCAGCTGGATAACTTCTTTCAATATTTTTGCATAGTATATCTTCTATCTCCAAATTGTCTCAGTTTTTGTTCCTCTGAAAATGTCTTTATTTTACCTTTATATTTTAAGAATAGTTTTCCTGAGTATAAAATTCTTGGTCACCAGTCTTACTTTTTCATCATTTTAAAGATGTCCTTTCGTTGCACTGTTGCTTTCCTTATTTGTGATGAGAAATCAGTAACACATTAGTTTACCTTTGTGTATAATGTGTGATTTTTTTCTGGTTTTAAGATTTTATCTTTGGATTCAAGAACTTAATATAATGTCATATGGCATTGATTATATTTATTCTGCTTGGGATTTATTGGACCTCTTATATTTGAAAATTCTACTTTCTCAAGTAATATGGGAAATTCATAGCCATTGTATTTTCAAATATAAAAGAATGTTCTATTCTTTCTTTGACTTCTTTTTGGTGCTCCAGTTATATTGTTTCACAGGTTACTAAGACTGTTCGTTTTTATTCAAAAATTTTCCTCTCTGGTTTTTAGTTTGGTTGATTTCCACATATCTATCTCTGAATTCACTGTTTCTGTTTTCTGCCACCTTTAATATTCTCTTCTGTGGTTTCAAGTTCAAAATTTTCATTTAATTTTTTAATATAGGGTGGCCATAAAGTTCCTGTGCAATTTAAAATAGTGTGCAACTTAAAATTGCACATGAACTTTATGGACACCCTGTATAATTGTTATTTGCTGATATTCCTTATTCACTATAATTTTTTAGAAGTTCTTGAACATACCAGTTTTTCTTTGGAATATAAGTCACATATTCTTGTTACTTAGCATACCTAGTGTAATTTTTATTATATGTAAACATTATAAAAGATATACTATGGAAACTCTAGATTTTGTTACCTTCTTTTGAGGAATATTGATATATGTTCTCACAGATAATTAACTGAACTTGAACTCCAAAATCTATGCTCAGTTCTTTCAGCTTTCAACTTCTATAGTCTTCCTTCAACAGTTAATTCATGATTAAGAGTTTTCTTTGCACATTTTTACACTTACTTTTTCTGTAGCTCCCTCCCCACCTCCCAGAACTCTCTTCCCCAACTTTTCAACAGTTTTGCTAGCTCAGAGCTCTATCGTCTGACACCCTAAGGTAATAAGGTTGATAGTTCTCTACTGCCCTAAACTGAAGAAATTAGGAAATACCCTCAGGAAAAATTCGCTAGCTCACAAATCTCATCAGTATACTTCCTATCTTAAAAGGATTGATTTCTCATCCAGTTCCATCCTACTTGTGATATTCTCCAATGCGTTTTAAATATTTTGTACAGATTTAATTATTGTTATCTGTAGCAGAGTTAGTTGGGCCAAGCTATTTTGCCATTACTGAAAGCCAGAGCCTCCTAAAATTTACTTTGTCTTTCTTCTTACTCAGTCCTTGGCAGCCTTTTAAAATCTTAATAACCTCTTTGAGAAGTCAGCTATAAATAAATGTAATATATAACACTGTATTGTGCTTTCAGTTTATGAAGAATATATATATATATGTATATATATTTTCTCTGTCAGACCTTGACTCAATTTGGTTCGAAAGATATTTTTACTATTCCCATTTTATAGATGAAGAAACTGGAATTCTGAGGCACTATCTTGTCCAAGTTCATGAATCTAGTGAATGGAAGAAGCATCTTTTGAACTCTGTTCTGCTGAATCCGAGCCCTATGCTTTTGTCCCAGCACAAAGCTGTCTCCAAAGGGGATTGCTTTTTAGCTGAGGACTGGGCAGCTTTGATGGCCTTCGCACAGGAAATTCATGGCTGGATGAGGCTGAATGGAGATGGGAAAGGACAAGTCTTCTCTGAGGGCTGGGCAAGCACTACTGAGCAAATTCTGCCAACTCTCACTGATTTGAGCACATGGAGTTCCCAGAATCTGAATATTTGTTTCCCCTGCCATGAATTGGTCCCTCAAAAGGCTGATGGGCCAAAGCCTGATTAGTGTAGTTTCCCCCAAAGCATCACTCTAGGGATCTTATCTGGAAATGTGGAATCAGAGAGTGCATGAAAAAAGGATGGGGTTGGCTGGCATGAGATGAGGACCCTTGAGAATACTGTCCTGGCTACAGAGATTGGCTCTGGAAGTACAGACAGACAAGAAGGCACAAAGCCCAGAGAATTTGGCAAGCTTAACATGTACCAAGCTTGACTGAGCACAAAGGTGTGGAGTATGAGGGGGAAAGACACCTAGGAGTCCCATGGTCATAAAACGGGAGAAGTGGGCTCTAATCCAGACAGAACTCCAGAAAAGTATGGCTTTGCCTTAAAGCCTAGATTGATATCCTTGAGGGGCCTGGGATGCTTGGCAGAACCAGCATTGATGCTTCCATTCAACTCATTGCTCATATGAGTTGCCAGGACCTACTTATGCCAGGTAGGTTCTCCCCCACCCCCTTTTTGTTTGATTAAGAAAAAACCTATTCTAATCCTGAGCCAACTCAGGGAAAGAGCCATGCATGGAGAAGGAACTTGGTGAGGGAGGGTGGTCTCCCTAGTGGTCCTGGGAAACCAGGTAAGGGCTAATACTGAAGTTTTATTACAAATGCATGAAAAGGCTATGAAATTTTCTATCCTAGGTATTCAATAAATGACTATAGGTCACTGAAGGCAAGCTGTATATCCATTTTAAATGATTTTCTTTTTCTTTGGCCTCTCTGCATGCCCATGTCTCAAGAGTTGATTTTTTTAGGTCTTTCTGGGACACAGGCAGCTAGAGAAATCATGGGCCACTGCTGTGCTTGACAGTCACTTTCTGTGAAGGGCTGGATAGAAGCTCTCATAAGCTGCCAGTCTGACTTAGAAGGGGCTTGATGAATTCACTATCCAGCGAGCGCCCCTAGTGAGCTTGTTCCAGGAGACTGGGGTCTGCTCCAGAACAGCAATTCTGACAAATCGACAAGGCAATGGGAGATCATTAGACTGCCAAGTGACTCTGCAGGCAGAGAGTGGGACACTAGACCCATTTACCACTTTTCCAGAGAAGTCCTGGGTATAATACGAATGTTTGAACTGATCCCCTGGGTCACATCATTCTGGACAGATGGCCAGATCCACTGGAGGCTGGACATCAGAACCTGTGAGTGACTCATCCCTGGATGTCTATTTGTTCCTGTGGAGTCCTGCCTGCATGCACTGTGACTGGCCTGGAAGAACTTTATACCATGTATTTTGTGTGCTAAGCTCACTCCTGCTTTCGTTTTTTTTTTTTTTTTTCTCTCTATTACTATTAAAGTTTTCATTTTCTCTTTGTTCTTCTTTCCTCATCTACTTATTTTAAATTAAATTTCCTCTGTGTTTTTATATTGAATGCATTTAGATAATCCACCTCAAATCCTTTCTTGGAAAAAGAAGGTATAAATAAATAAGCAGTCAAATAAACAAACATAAAAATCTCAATGGGAGATAGATGTGGGTTCCACACAATGGTAAGGATTTTTGCCCATACCTCCAGGTGGCAAAGACAACTACAGGTGAATTTTAAGCATAGGTGAGTTCCTACTGTGCTTCACTTTGCATCTGATGGTGGGGTGTTCCAGTCATGTAGGGAGCTTGTTTGCTCCAGCTCATGGGAGAGGATTGTTAAATTTTCAGGAATTTTACAAGTTAGTTGCTGTCACTTTGGCAGCTTAAAATCAGCCACAGTGGGAGTATCAAAAGTTACAAATCAAAGCTGCTGCTGCTCCTTTTTTTGAAAATTGTTTTTACTAGCATGCCCCTGAGTGTTGCCTATATTCCCCCTTCCTCAAATTTTTTTTTTTTTCCATAGAGATCCACTAGCACTTCTCCAGCACAGGACAGCGATGCCACTCACAGCTTCTCTGTAATGTTTCCGAAGGAGAACATATACTGGGTCTCTTCAAACTTATATTGGATACCATAATCCACATGCTCCACCCAGACGTGGTCACCTAGCAGAAGAGTCACTGTTGGAGTTCGGGTGCCATCCGGTGATACCCACCCTTGTTTTGCCAAACGCTGGACACTAAGTACTGAGGCAATGGTCCCCCAGAGTCCTGGTTCCAGACTTTTCCATTGCTTGTTTTGAAAACAGTCTTCACTAAGCACAAGAGGTCCCCATGCCGTTGCCAAGATTGGGGTAAGTCAGCCTCCAACTCAGAGGACCACTTGATTCCCCGGCCCTCTACCCAGTGACTCACCTCAACACACAATCCTCCCTCAAATTTGAATTTGAAGGAATAACACTGTCTTTTGAGACTTAAATCATAGATTAACATATTCGGATGAGAATAGAGGTTGGTAAAATTCTTGCCAGAGAGACTTAAGAGCCAGCAGTAGCAGGTAACTGTGATCACCTACTTAACTTGCTGCGTACAGTTGTGGTCCCATGTCATTTGTGTTTCAAATTTCTCTCTGGGCTTGGGTGGAGTGTGGTCCCCTCTTTTCTCTTTGGATTTTCTAAAAGACTTGGGGCTTAATTAGTTCAAAAAAGATTTTGTGTCATGGAGAGATGTGGGAAATAAAACCAGTCACCAATTGGGCTAGTTTTCTGATATCTGCTTCAGTGAGTGCCCTGTGGTCATGGGCCACACAGATGGTACTGAGTGGCTTATCTCAGTTAAAGCACTGTTGAGACCCTCCATGGTTATCCCAGGTATGTTTATGAGCATGTATGTGTGTTCACACATGTGTGCGTGCACACCGGGAGAGAAGTTAGCTGTCTACAGCATCATCCTTACTGTGATCACCATGAAACACAATAGCCCTGAGCTCCTGATGGATCCTTTAGGTTTTCAGAGGGAAGTGATTTCATTTCCTCATTATCAAACTTGGAGAAAAGTGCTCCATGCCATGTATAGCTTGACTTTCCAAAAGTGCAGCAGCATAGACTCATTTGTATAGTAACTTCCGCAGGAATCTGTCTCTTTCAGGAGGGCTAAGGGAACCAGGTCTAGGATCTGCCTTATCCAAGATCATGTCCATTTTCTTCTTTCAGGTGACAGAGATCCAAATAAGTATATTCATTGGAACAGGGGATGGTCAGCCACGGAAGTAGGACAAAGAAGTCAGGCAGATGGATGCAGGCAGCAATTTTTAGAGAGAATACTCCCTGGGGAATGGGCCTGGGCTTGGCGATGCCTTATACATTCCAGAAGGGTAGGTGGCTGTCTATCCCAGTGATACCAGTTTCCCAGTAAATGACTGATGGCACAGCCTCTCTACTGTGCCAGTGGATACTGTGGGCTCTCAGTGCCTGACGGCATTCAGCATTTGAACATAGAAGCCACCTGATTTTTCCTGTTCAATTTGCTCCCTAACTGTGATTAGGTCCCTCTGTAGGTGTCCTGGAGGAGGAGACTGTCTAGATGCCACTGACAAGATTGTTCTGGTTCTTATGACAGTTCTATTTCTCATCAGAAATTCTAAATAGACATTTATTTTTAAAATCTTGTGAGTTTAAAAGCTGTGATTCTACTTTCCAGGATATTATCAATTCTGAACCCCTGACAAAAGTAAATTATTGCATTAATTATACTATTCAGGACCCCCAACATATGGTGCATCCTTCCAGATGCTGCCCCTCGGTGAATCCACTCTGGGCTCATTTGACCAGTCCAGTTTGAACTTGGGCTGTATCAGGCAGTGTACAACCAGGAAGGAGATCACTCTAGGCTTAAAGGCAGAGTAAAATACTACTCAGAAATCTGAGGTGAGAAGATTGCTTGAGCTCAGAGCTCAAAGCTGCAGTGAGCTATGATTGTGCCATTGCAACCAACATGGGTGACAGAGTGAGACCCTATTTCCCTAAGAAAGAAAAAGAAAACCAAAAAACAAAAACAGAGGGAAATTAATACTTATTATATAGGTAGATGAAAAGCTTCAAAGCCAAACTAGGGACAGCAATGCAAGCCAGAGGCTAACAACAGTAAGAGGGAGGCTGGAGGGACATAGGGGGAAGGATTTTGCCAGGACGCAGGAGCCAAAAGCATGATGGGAGTGCCATCACTGCTTCCAGAACCCCTCCCCCAAGCAGAGAGAGAGAACCATACCCTGGCTTATGCATTCCTCCTGCCTTTTCATTTCCTGCCTGTGTCTAACACTGGCCAAACTCAGCTGGAAGTCAGCTCAGCAGGTGTCAGGGAAATGCAGGTTTCAGGTCCAGCTCCAGATGAAGCATTGTCATCTAGACCAGACCAGGTAAAGGACAGGGGCAGGTCCTGCTGATCCACTGCACCCTTATCTTATCAGATAGCTAAAAGTGTGTATATTCCTTTAAAACCAGTATTACTTTAACAAACTCTGAGTTCCCCTTCAGGATGGTGGCTGTCATTCGATGGGAAGGGGACTCCTGGTGAGGTAATAAGGTGTCTTGGTAGCAGCCAGAGATGACAGAACCAGAAAACGTTCTTTATAAATTCTCAAGTCTAACTACTTCGGAGGCTTTGCATCTGAGACTTGGCTTGTTGGCAGGTGGAGAACCCTAGTCCCATTCCCTGGAGTTTGTGTCCTCAGCAGGGCTACTGTGGTTTTCAACTTCTAATGGAATTCTTTTAATTTTCTCAAGGGAAAGGGAGGGGGGGGAAGGATGGGTAGAGGGAGGGTAATTGGTAGGACCACACCTACAGTGCATCTTACAAGGGTACATGTAAAACTTACTAAATGTGGGATATAAATGTCTTAACACAATAACTAAGAAAATGCTATGAAGGCTATGTTAACCAGTTTAATGAAAATATTTCAAATTGTATATAAAACCAGCACATTGTACCCCATGACTGCATTAATGTACACAGTGATGATTTAACAAATAAAAAAGTCACAATAATAACATTTTCTATCATTTTAAATCTCTGAAGTGGCAAAGGACCTAGTTAGTGTTTATGGTACACTTTTCTTTAATCCTGAAAATAATACTGTGGAGTAGGCACTGATATCCCCGATTTGCAGATGATGATCTGAACATCAGAGAGGTAAAATAACACCTTCAAAGTTATGTGGGTATTACTACACATTTGCTTATTTATACCCTATCGTATTTTACAAAAGGATTTCAAGGGGTTCATATGACCAATAAGAAATAGAATTGAAATTAAAATACAGATCTGTGTTCTAATCACTGTAACGAGATACTTTTCCCACTCTCTAATATCAGAATATTAGGTCACAGAGAATCTTGAACTTTGCAAACTTCTGCTTTCTCCTCCTTACCTGTATGCCTGACTATACAGTGGGTGAATTGGAGGCCTTTATTTCAGGAGTAGAACCACAGGCCCTCTAGACAGAAAGGCCTTGAAGACACATCATTTGACCTCTTGCAGAAAAAATAACCCTCTTTTCTTTAATTTGGAAACTACGACCTAGAAAGGCACAGGACATATCCAGGACCACACACGGTGCCATCATCACTGTGACTTATTTTGCAGTTGCATGTTGAACAGAATTCTTGGTCTGTCTTTATCCAGGAATATACATGTTGTTTTAACCCCCTTAAAACTCTCTCTTGGTACACTGACCAATCTGGTTTTGACCCAGGAAGAAAACATGGAAAGCAAGATGGATATTTTTTTCACGCAAACCACCTGCATTATAGTCCAGGTGGATTTGAAAGCTCCTGGCATGGCCTTGTCCCTGCAGGTATTTCTTGTGTGCTGCTGAGTAGGTTTCCTTCAGGTGGGTGTGAGGGGAACATCCTATGATAAGCTCAGGATGAATTCAGTAACTGAAGCTATAGGGGAAGATTGTTCATTATTCTTAGATACTTGGCTCTAAGCAGCTCGTGGCTATTTAAATAGCCCCCTAGTCCTGTCAATTCTAAATGCAGAATGCCTTCAGAGTACAAGCTCGGAGCAAAAGCTGCAGGGTAAAAACTCGAGTCCTCCCAGTGATCCACAGGGTACCCAGTAGATGGTCTACTTAGTGTCTCCGACCTCAGCTCCTGCTGCCCCAGTTTTGCTCACTTCCCTCCAAGTGCACCAGCCTCCTCTCTTTCCTGTGAATACACTTGTGTTTCAGCTCTTTGCCGGGGAGACCCTGCCCCAAGATTTCCTCTTCATTCTCCTCTTCTTTTGGGTCTATACTCAAATGCTACCTTCTCAGACAGGTCTTCTCCAAAGTGCCACTGAACGAGTTCCCCAGCCATACCTGTCACTCTTTATCACACTTGACAGTCTCAGAGTCCCTTTCCTTAGTAGTTTTTTTCAGAGATCTTATCACTCTCAGACATATTAATTACATGCTTATCTATTGTATCCTTATATTCGTTATACTGTAAGTCCTGAAGAGATGATTAGAACACTTGCCACGTGCTTGCCCATATCCCAATTCTGACAGTGGTGCCTGCAAGCATAGCAGGTACTCAAAATAATATGTTGAATATATGAACCAAGGAATCCTTTTCTCCCACTATATTGCCCTCCCCAAGGCCTTATTTCTTATTGCTAAAACCATTCCAACAGCTTTCTATCTAATCTCCCTGACTTGCTTCCTCTAATTTCTCCTTTACCCAATGTGGTCATTTTTAAATGGAAATCTGATCATGTATGTCCCTCTTTTATTTAAAACCTTCAGTGGCTTCCTATTGCCCTTCATGGCCAGACTCCTGCACCTGAATTCCAAGCCTTGTCTCCTATTTTTTTTTCCTTTGCGGACTTTTTGTTATAAAAAATAAGATTAATTTTCTACCCTTACACCACAAGATTTCTCCAGTATTTATTTCCTCTTTGCTGCTGTGACAATTCAGCACTCACGTAGTGACTTAAAATAACACACATTTATTATCCTTCCGTTTTAGAGGTCAGAAGTCTGACATGGGTCCCACTGGGCTAAGGTCAAGGTATCAGCAGGGCTGTGTTCTTTTCTGGAGACTCTGGGAAAGAATCTATCTCCTTGCCTTTTATAGCTTCTAGAGGCCACTCTCATGCTTTGACTCATGGCCACCTCCCTTCATCTTCAAAAACAGCAATGTGGCAGCTCTCCCGCCTTGCTTCTGCCATCCCGTCTTCTTCCCTCTCTCTTTTTGCCTACCTCTTCCATCTGTAAGGGCCCTTCTTGGGCCCACCCAGATAATTTAGGAGCATGTCCCTACTCGAATATTACCTGATTAGCAATCTCAATTCCATCCTCAGGCTTAATTCACCTTTACTAGGTAGACTAACACATTCAAAGGTTCTGGGGATTAGGATGTAGACACCTCTGGACCAAGGGCTTTATTTTACGAAGACAGCTCCCTTTGCCAGGTTTCTCTCTCCTTGATATTTTTTTATATGTCTATGTTCTATCCATTCATGTCATCTATTCTTTAAGGCGCATCCTCTTAAAGGATACTTGTAACTTGACCCTGCATTTTACTTCCACAATATATTTTTTCCAAACTTCTCTTAAGGCAGGCAATACTTTTTATCTTGTATATTTTCATGTCTGTGTCTTATTACCTAAATTGCGCTAGTGCCTGAATGGCAATAACTGAGCATACTTTATCAGCCTAAAGGAAAGGCTTCTACGTATATGTGTTTAATAACAATTTGTTGCTGAAAAAATAATGGGGTAAAATGTTAAGTAATAAAAGAAAAAAGAAACTATAAAAGAGAGAGAAAGAGAGGAAAGGAGGAATGGAGAACTTTTGTAGATAATCCATTTTCTCTGGAGACACTAGAGGATACAGGCCACATTGTATCAACTCCACTCCTTCCTTGGCTGGTCAGATCTGATTGCATTTGATCACTTATACTTTTTGTATATAGGCAAGATGTTATCGCGGTGATCTGGGCAAAGGCCTGGAGATGTTGAAATATTTACATGCCCACAAATTCCTTCCTCTCTGACATTTACTGTCTCATGAATTCTGCTACCACCCAGATAGCCAACAACTGGAAATTTTGAATCCTTATACCCCAAAGATCAAAATAAGAAGACTTTACCCAATTGTTCCTGTAGTTTTTAAGACCCAAATATATTAAATATCCCTAAATTAAAAGGTGGGAAGCTACATTATGGGAAACCAATGACAAAGAACACAACTTTGGGTTTCAAACCTAAGTGTCAGATGTTGCTTCCCTAATGGAAAGTTGATCCCATTATACAACTATAATAATTATATGCATAATGTAATTATATAACTATAACAATTATATATAATTTATTACATAAATATAATTATGTATATAATTCTTATATCTGAATATAATAGTTATATATATAATGTAATAAATAAATGTAACATATATATAGGGTGGACATAAAGTTTATATGCAATTTACTATGTTAAACTATTTTAAATTACACACAAGCTTTATGTTCACATGATATAGATATAGAGATGGAGATAAAGAGAGAGAGAAAGAGAGAGAGAGAGATCCTATATTCCTGGGTGGTGTTGGTTCCATTTGCCACCCAGCCTCCAGGTGACAAAAGTGCCAAAACCCTCCAGTGTCTAAGCCACCAGCTGATGGTCAAAGGCAACACCAGTGAGCATAAGAGCAGCTCTGGCTCAAAAGTGCCTTCCTGCCTGCCTAACAACAGTGGCCAAGGGTAAGACATTGGGCTTTACCAGCTAAGCATTGTGGACAGATTAACCCAAAAGATACAGCAAATGTTCTCCTTGCCTGTGCCCAACTCTCACATCTTATTACAGATAAGTCCCAGCCATCCTTTTGATGGCTGTCATTGTCATTTCCCTCTTAATTTTAGGTTACTAAGACTCAAGCCCTAGCTAACAATGGATGTCCTAACTAATTGATAACCACCCTTTACTTGGAAGTGTCAGGCACCACAGAAGTGTGAGATTTTATTTTAACTGGTCAGGCACCACGTGTGCTCAGTCACCAAGAGCCTTATTTATTATCATGATGGAAACTGGATGTGGGCATGCAGTTAGGGAGGAGAAGAGAGTCATCATTCCTTGATGCCTTTTTAGAGCCTTGACTCATTTATACTGACTGAAGCTGAGACCAGGAATGGAGAAATTATCGAGCTCCTCGCTTGAAAAAGTGAGAAGCTGTCAGATGTAGTGCCTGGCAACAGGGCACATTTGAAGAAAAGAGATTTTTATAAAGGGTTATGATGAATTGTAACAACTCAAAGCTCCCCTTAATAGGGAAAAGTATTGCTCAGAGGCTGGGTACGTGATGACTTGTGGGCAATCACTCTCTCCTGGTTCCTAGTTTACACCTCTGGGACAATAGCTTTTCACTGGGAAGCACATTCCATCTGTGAGTATCACTGGTTTAGATTCTGGGCATGATTGCCTGTGTGCATATTCTGACCAACAGTCATCCATTTGCAGATCTAGAACACTGAAATAGTTTATATTCACAGAAAATCCATTGATTTACAAGAGGAAACTGCAGCTCTTGAGAAGTAGGAATGAACAGCTGACCTGTGGTTTGTTCTTTTTGGCATGCCTGAATGCACATGCTTTGCAATCCTCCATTGCTAGATTGCCCCTTTGCACAGGGCTACACTTGCAAAGCTGCTATCTAATGAACATTTGCAATGGAGGCATAAGTAGCAGCTGAGCCTCAGAGTGCCCTTCATTATTTATCTATAACTAGTTAGGGTTTTGACAAGTAACTAGAAATTGGTTAAGTTGTGAGGGCAAAGGTATTATTATAGATACTGCATGTACAAAGGTACAGGCTACCCTTTACACTTCCTCATATCCTCCAAGAGAAACTCTAAGGAGCGTTCAGAGTGGCTGGGATTTAGGGTACACAGACAGGGATTCATGGGAGATGAGGTAGGAAAGGCAAAAAGGGCTTTTGGTGCCAAGTTAGGGATTCTCGTCTAACCTCTTAAGAGGGGAAGGTATGGAGGCTGTTTGGACAAATGACTTTCATTACCATGTGCCTGTTTCAGGGAAGAAGGTTTTTTTTTTCTTTTTTAAGAGACAGAGTCTTATTTTGTCACCCTCAGTAGAATGTGATAGCATCACAGCTCACAGCAACCTCCAGCTCTTGGGCTTAGGTGATTCTCTTGCCTTAGCCTCCCTAGTAGCTGGGACTATAGGCACCCACCACAATGCCCAGCTATTTTTTTGCAGGCTCTTCACTGGTAGGTGATACCTACTGATGGGGCAGGCAGTCAGAATAAGGTCACCAATGTTGCAATCCAGACTGCAGAACAGTCCCGTGTGTGTCCAGTTTTGGTGTGTGTCTTAGTCTGTTTTTGTTGCTTATAATAGAGTATCTGAAACTGAATAATTTATAAAGAAAACAATATGGAGACTGAGAAGTCCATGGCTGGGGGGCTGCTCTGTTGAGGACCTTTTTGCTGGTGGGGATTCTCTACAGCGACCTGAAGTGGCACAGGGCATCATCATATGGTAATAGGGTGGAGCATGTTAGCTCGGATCTCCCTTCCTCTTCTTGTAAAGGGAATAGTATTCTTTTACTCCCACGATACTCCATTAATCCGTGAATAGATTAATCCATGCATGAGGTCAGAGCCCTTGTCACCCAGTGATCTCTTAAAGCCCAAACTCTCAATGCTGTCACGTTAGGAATTAAATTTCCACATAAGTTTTGGAGGGGATAAATATTCAAACCATAGCAGCAGGGGAGACAGAAAAACCAGAATATTGACCCAGGAATTCAAGTACAGAGTCTAAAACAGAAACCCAAATATCTGCCCTCAGGCATGAGACAAGGGCACTGTGGCACCTGGAGACTCTACCTTATCCCTGTTCCTGGGCTCTTTTTATCTCTCCTGACTAGTGAAATATATGAGCGGGTGACTGATTTCTAAAAAGCTATCATTTGTCATAAAGTATGGTGAGTGCTTAGAAAGAGGATCAGGCAAAAACCCCAATAGCTATGGAAGGGAGAAAAATCAACTGGGATTTGGAAAAGATTCATGGAGTGTAGGGTATGTGAACACTCTACTGGATTTGAGAGGTTAATGGAGGAGGAAAAAGAACAGTCTAAAGAAGCCAAGGTCTGAAATAGGAAAGAGAGAGGAGTCCACAGTAAGGACAAAGTCATCGTTGAGTTTGGCCACTGCCAGGATAACTGAAAGTGGGTTAAACGGTTTGTTGGCAGTGAATGAAAGTCCAAAGGGCCAAAGACAAAAGCAAGAATCTTGGATTTTCTTAGTGAGTATGATTCCCGTGTTCCATGGGTTTTTACATAATCTGGGAAGAACTCTTATTCAACACCTAGGAAGAATAGCAAACATTGAAATAGTGATCCCTGTGTGCCTGGCGTTGTTCTAAGACCATTACCTATAGTAGCTCATGTCATTTTTTTTGTTTCTCTTTAAAGTGGCTACTTTTATTATTTTCTTCATTTTATAGATGAAGAGCCTGAAGGGGCACTGAGAAGTTAAGTCACCTATCCATGGTGACCCTGGTGGTTGCTGCTAGAGCTGATTGTCTTAGGTGAGCCTTAGACTTTAGATTTTGCCAGCGAACCATGGTACTATGCTGCCTTTTCAGAAGAAATTAAAGGTCTTGCCCTCACAGAGAACCAACTAGAGAGACTAAGACATGAACCCAATTATGCCTCAATAAAATTGATTAAAAAATAGTTACCCCCCACTCCCCAAGTGAAAATGACATGTAGGGATTTTTGGATAACAAAAGCTAAGAGGATTTGTTACCAATGCACTTGCACAATAAGAAATGCTAAAAGAACTTATTCAGGCTTAAGACAAAGATAACAGTTGAAAGCTCTGATCTGTAGGAAGGAATGAAGAACATCAGGAATCCTGGATTTGTGACCAAACACAAATTGGGGGGATTATCTTTCCCCCCTTTTTGAATAGATTGTATGGTTCTGCAATATTCTTAAGTGGAAAAATGTGACAGGGTAACATAAATCTGAATTTCTTTCGGGAAAGACAACCAGAATATGTCATGTGCCTGTGCTTCACACACAATTTGCCAATGGAGACTTTCTGTATAAAAAGCTGGAAAAGGTTTTTATCTAGTTAAGCTTGCAAAGACACTTAGAGTTTTTTTTCTGACAGAGTCCCAAGTCTCTAGTTCAGCTGTGACTAGAATGTCTAAATGGGCAATATGCCAGTTCCACCTGCTGGAAACATCCCTTTTAGACAGCAATGTCAAGTGGTGAAAGGATTAGAATGCAATCTGGGAATTCATTAGAGTTGGAAGTAATCTCAGGTCCCAGGTATGATTTCTCCAACTATACAGATGTGCTGGGGAATGATGTGTAATTTAATTACAGTACCCAATCACATCAACACAGTAAGGGTCTGAGGATGTTGACTATTTTGGAAAATGCTGTAAGCTTAAAGGAACCCTTGCATATGTGTAGTCTTACATAGATAGTCTTTGCATGACTATAATAAGTTGCTTATGATAAAACGAATGTTAGGTGAGTAATTAGATCAGAATATTTTGAATATGTCCTAATTGGCGTTTTATTTTAGGTCAGATTCTCTAAGAAGGAGAACCTGAGACAGGGTTTTCAGTTCCCAAAATTTATTACACTTATCGTTTTGGATATATAGGTTCTTTTTAAATGTTTTTACTTTAAACTTGTTTGTGTCTGTATACTGATAGCTTGTTATTTGTAAATAGCATGCACTTACATCTTTTTAAATCCAGACTGACAAACTCTGCCATTTAATTGAAATGTTTTGTCCATTTATAGTTAATGAAATTATTGAAATGTTGATGTTTGGAAATCATTTTGAGAATTTTTATTTTTTTGTTTTCTCTTTCTATTTGGCAGCTTTTCCTCTACTTTTTTTCTGCCTTGTTCTGATTAATTGTATGTTTTCCAATATTCCATTTTAATTTCTCTGATAGCTTTTGAGCCATGCATCTCTGTATTGTTTTTAGTGGTTACTCTGGGGTTTTCATTATGTATTCATAACTTACCACAGTGTATTTGAAATTAAAATTGTCCCACTAACATAAAACATAATCATTTATAATTATTTCATTTATGACTAAATATTTGTATTGTTTTTATTATTTATTTTGGTTATATATGTTATAAGCCCCACATTGCAAAGTTGTAACTGTTATATTAAATAATCAGTTGTTTTCTAAGAAAATTAAGAGAAGAAAAAAAGCATAATCTTTTATATTTAGCCACTTATTTAGCATTTCTGATGCTCTTACTTCCTTTCTTTATATCAAAATTTTCACCTGCTGTCATTTAGTCTGACGAAGTTCTTATAGTATTTCTTTTGGCTCATCTCTTTTGGTAGCATATCTCTTAGTGTTCATTTGAAACTGTCTTTATTTTGTCTTTATTTAGGCAGGTTAGCTGTTTGTAGTTTCACTTTTTAAATAAACTCTAATGAAATACAATTTAATTACACTAAACTGCATCTATGTCAAGGTACAGTTAGCAGTTTTGATTAATTCTTAAGGCCATGTAACAGCCACAAAACTCAAGATACAGAGTATTTCTATCACTTCATAAAGTTTCCTTGCGTCCTTTTGTGGTCAGTCTTCCCCATTCCACACCACTGTAGGCAACCACCACTCTAACTATAGATTTTGTTTGCCTATTGTATAATTTCATGGAAATGGAATCATATGCCCTTTTGTGTCCATCTTGCCCATACAATATAGTATTTTGGAAATTTGCCTATGTGTTTGTATTATCATATGCAAAATTCTGCCTTTTCATGCTGAGTTGTATTCCATTATATAAACATGACATACATAATGTGTTTATCCATTCATAGACATTTGCATTGTCTCTAGTGTGAGGACAAAAACTGTGTACATTCACGTCCAAGTCTTTGCAGGGGCCAATGCTTTCATTTATCTAAGAGTGGGGTTATTAGGTTATTAGATAAGTGTATGTGTAACTTTATCAGAAACTGTCAACCTACTGTGTAAAATGGTTGTGCTGTTTTACATTTGGCAATCCTAGCAAGACTATGTGGTTTTCAGTTATGCCACAATTGGGGGCAGTTTATTGGTCCTGTGGTGGTATCTTGTGGTTTTAATTGACATTGCTCTGATGACTTATGATTTATATTTCATGTAATTTATTGGCCATTCATTTATATTCTTCTGAAAAGTGTTTTAATATTTTGCCCATTTTAATTGAATTGTCTATCTTATTTTTATTGAATTGTAAGCACTCTATATATCCTGGACAAAAGGCCTTTGGCGGATATACTATGGTGATTCTTTTTTCTTCTAATCTGTGAGTCACCTTTACACTTTCTTAAGAAAGATTTCTGAAGAATACAAGTGTTGTCAATTAATTCAGTGAACTTTAATGTATTAATTTGCTTTATGACTCCATTCTCTCATGCAGTATTAGGGAAATCCTTGCTTACTCTAAGGTCTTGAAGATCTCCTAGGTTTTCTGCTAGCAATGCTTTAGTTTTACCTCTAGGTCTATGTTACTTTCAAGTCAATTTTTATTTGTGATATCCGGTAGGGTTGAGGTTAATTTTTTCTATATAGATGTCTACTTATTCTAGCACCACATATAGAAAAGACTTTTTTCATTAATTTTATTCACGACTTTGTTGAAGCCAAATGATCTTAAGAATGCCATTCTTATTTGGATTCTGTTTTTAGTTCAACTCTTTTTCCTGTATGAGTCCATGTCGCATTGTCTCAATTACCATGGCTTTATACTAAGGTTGGAGAAAAGTAGTATAACTCTTCTAATCTCAGTTTTTCTTCTTTTCAAAATGGTTTGGGTTATTTTAGATCTTTTACATTTTAATATTAATTTTAGAATCCACTTGCCAAACAAACCATCTGGAATTTTGAATTTTATTGCACTATTTCTATAGATTAATTTGGGGGGAGAATTGCTAACTGAACAACATTAAATGTTAAATCCATGAACGTGAAGTATAGTTTTATTTATATAAGTCGTCTTAATTTCTCTCAGCAAGACTTTTTGGTTTTCAATGTAGAGGTCTAGCACCAGCACATATCTAGAAATTTATCTTTAAGAATGTCATATTTGGCTTGGTGCCCATGCTCAGTGGTTAGGGCACCAGCCATATATAGGCCTGGTGGGTTCAAACCCAGCCAGGGCCTGCTAAACAACAGTGACAACTACAACAAAAAATAAGCTAGATGTTATGACAGGTACCTATAATCCCAGCACTTAGGAGGCTGAGGCAAGAGAATCTCTTAAGCCCAAAAGTTTGAAGTTGCTGTAAGCTGTGATACCATAATGCTCTACAGAGGGTGACATAGTGAGACTTTGTCTCAAAAAAAAAAATGTCATATTTGGGGGTATTATTATAAATGATATAAATTTCAATTTCCAATTGTTCATTACTACATGTGGAAATATAATAGATTTTCATATGTTGCCCATGTATTCTACAAGTTTGTTAAACTCATTCATCTAGTAGATTTTGGAGCTTAGGATTTTCCCTGAACAAAACTCTATCATTTGTAGATAAAGATGGCTTTTTTAACTTCCTTTTAAATCTATATATCTTTCATTTTTTTCTCTCATCTTATTGAATTGACTAGGACTTCTAGCTGAATAGAAGTGAAAGTAGACACTATGTTGCTATGTTCCTGATCTAATGTTTCACCATTAAATATGATGTTTGAGCTAAGTTTTTCATCATGGCTTTTCACACTGAGAAGGTTTATGCTTCTAGACAGTTTTCTGAGTTTTAAACCATGATTAGGTATTAAGTTTTGTCAAGTGCTATGTTTGCATAAATACCCCTATAGTTATCCTTTATTAATTGTTATGGTATTAATATGGTAAATTACATTGTTTGCTTTTCAAGTTAAACCAATCTTACATTCTGGAAGAAAAACCCACTGGTAATAATGTATTATGTTCTACATATTTGTGGATTTTATTTGTTACTTTTATTTTGTTTATTTATTTATTTTTATTTTTTATTTTTGAGACAGAGTCTCACTTTGTCGCCCTTGGTAGGGTGCTATGGAGTCATAGCTCACAGCAACCTCAAACTCTTGGGCTCAAGTGATTCTCTTGCCTCAGTCTCCTGAATAGCTGGAACTCCAGACACCTGCCATAATGCTCAGCTATTTTTAGAGAAGCGTGTTGCTCTTGGTCAGTTTGGTTTCTAATTTCTGAGCTCAAGCAATTCACCTGTCTTGGCCTCCCAGAGCACTAGGATTACAGGTATGATCTACCCCACCACCCTGCAGATTTTATTTGTTATTTTTAAAAGGATGTTTACATCACTCTTAGGATGGTTATTAATCTGTAGTTTTCCTTCCTTGTAATATCACTGGCTGGGTTTTTGATATCAACTTAATTCTGGGTACCTAAATGAGTTTGGAATGTTCCTTTTAGCCAGTTAAACTATGTTTGTGGAATGAAATCATCTGGACTTGAATTTTTATTTGTAATAAGTTTTAAATAAAAAACTAATTTTTAAAATACACACAAGGCTATTTAGATGATGTATTTATTCCTTAGTCAGTTTTGATAATTTTTCTCTTTCAAAGAGTTTATCCATTTCATCTAGGCCAAAATCTTGGGATGCCTACATTTGAAGGATATCTCTGCAAAAGAGAGGATGTC
Organism: Galagoides demidoff; assembly: GCA_963574575.1. NCBI lineage: Eukaryota > Metazoa > Chordata > Mammalia > Primates > Galagidae > Galagoides > Galagoides demidoff. The sequence continues at coordinate 14,892 of CAUYQV010157681.1, read as the reverse complement.
CTTTTATTCCTGATTCAGTGATGTGTATCTTCTTTTGGTTTTTTGGTCAGTTAAGCTAAAAATTTATCAGATTTTGTGATTTTCTCTTCAAGAATCCAGCTTTTAGTTTCATAAGTTTTTCTGTCACTTTTTCTGTTTTTCAGTTAACTGCTTTAGATCTTTTCTTCATTATTATCTTCTTTCTACTTATTCTGGATTAAATTTGCTCTTCTTTTTCTACCTTCTTCAGTTGGAAACGTAGACTACTTGTTTAAGACCATTCTTTCTTAATACGAGGATCTAAAGGTATTTCCCACTTTAAAATACTTTAATCACTTTATCTTTTTATTCATTCTTACTTCTTTCAGAATATTTTAAAATTTTTCATATGACCAAAGTGTTACTTAAACATATGTAATTTAATTGTCAATTTTTTGTAATATTTTAACATATTTGTTATTCATTCTTAACTTAAACTGTGTGCCACAGGATGTAATTATTAAGAATAAATTCTTCCAAATTAATTTTAACTTATTTTATGGCTAAGGCTATGGTTTACTTCAGTGAATGTTCTGTGTACTCAGTAATATGTGTAAATTTGAGTCTGTCTCACTATGTCTAAATTTGTATGTTTGATGGTGCCACTTAAATCTTTGAGGCTCTGTTAATTTCTCTTAATTACTTTTTCTTTTTGGTCCTCAGACGGAATAATTTCAGTTAACCTATTTTAAAATTCACATATTCTTTGTTGTTGTTGTCATTGTTAATTCCAATCTGCTGTGGAACCACTATAGATGATTTTAAATTTCATTTGCTGTACAATTTAACTCTAGAATTTCTACTTTTTAAAATAATTTTTATCTTTTTATTGGTATTTTACATCTGATGAGACATAATCCTCATACTTATAAAAGTTCTTGACATGGTTTACCATAGTTCTTTAAGTGTATTTATGAGTTCTGACAATTAAATTTGCAAACTCATTCTAGAAATATTGGTACATACCTTATTGCTGAATACAGTCACCTTCAAAGTACTTCCCTGATGCCTTGTCCACCTTGTAAGCCATTTTGGAACTCTTTCCCTGGAATGGCTCTCAGGGCTATCATTGTATTACACTGGATATTCTGAATGTTATAAAAATATCTTCCTTTCAATATTTACTTTATCTTTGGGTAAAAAAGTAGTAATTGGGGCCAATCAGGTGAGTAGGGAAGATGTTCCATACAATTATTTGTTTTCTGGCTAAAAATTCTCTCACAGACAATGCTGTGTAATCTGGTGTATTATTGTGATGCAAGAGCCATGAGTTGTTGGCCAAGATTTTCAGTTAAGATTTTCTTAACTGTTCTCTATACGTATTTTCTTGGTCTTCTTGCTTCTCATATTCAGCCAACAGTTTTGAGGCACAGTTGATGGATTTTTGTAATGTTTTTTATCAGTTCTATTGATTACTGGCTTCCTTGACCTGTTTTTGTCAGTGATGCTTTCTTCTCTCAGAAAAATATTTAATCCATTTGTATACCGCCATTTTCTTCATGGCATTATCCCCATAAACTTGAACTAATGTAGTTCCTTTTATCATGAGTGGATTTTCATAGGTCCTCATTATATCATTCAGGAGGTAATTCCCTGTGAAACCACCTCCACCACCCCCCACACATGTTGCTGCTGGTCATCTATTTCTTTATATTTCAAATGAGTTTCTGTAGATAGCATATTTGGATTTTTTTTTTCCAGTTAGTTTGACTACTATTGTCTTTTACTGAGTTTCTGGAAAAAGTGTTTCAATGTAATTATTGATGTAATTGGGTTAAATCTATCTATCTTTTTGCCTCTTTTCTATTGTCTGTATTTTTTTCTGTTTTCCTTCATTCTTTTGGATTAATTGAAGTATATTATAACAATCCATTTTATGTCTACTACTAGCTTATTAACTATATTTAATTTTATATTTTTATAGTTCCATTAAAGTTTAAAATATACAACTTTAGCCTATCACAAACTATTAAGTAACTTTAGCCTATCACAAACTATTAAGTAATATCACAGCATATCACAACTGATCAGACTTTTACAATTTTTATTTTTATTTGTCTTGTGCTATTTTTGTCATATATTTTACTTGCATTTGAGTTATGAACACCATAATACTTTTTTATATTTTTTATTCTATACTGTCAGCTTTGTTTTAAGACTATTTTTATAATTAGAAAAATGTCTTTTCTATTTATCCACATATTTATTGTTTCAGATGCTCTTGGTCCTTTGGCATACATCCAAATTGTTATCTGAAATCATTTTCTTCTATAAAGTTTTTTTTTTTTTAGCATTTTTAGTTCAAATTTGCTTGTAATCAGTTCAGTTATCTTTTGTACATATTCAAAAAAGTTTTACTTAGCCTTTATTTTTATTGTCTTTTTATGTCTTATGGAATTCTAGGCTAACAAATATTTTTCATTTAGGGCTTTAAATATATTGATTCATTGTCTTTTGCTTCAGTAGTCTCTAATGAAAAATACGCATTGATTTTTTAAATTGTTTCTATATAAGGTCTATTTTTTTCTAACTGCTTTTTTTTTTTTTCTTTGTAGAGACAGAGTCTCACTTTGTTGCCCTTGGTAGAGTGTCATAGAGTCACACAGCTCACAGCAACCTCCAGCTCCTGGGCTTAAGCGATTCTCTTGCCTCAGCCTCCCGAGTAGCTGGGACTACGGGCACTTGCCACAACGCCTGGCTATTCTAATTGCTTTTAAGGTTTGTCCTGTATCTTTTGTTTTTACAATTCAATTATTATGTGCCTTGACATGAGTGTTTATGTGTTGACCTTTCCTATTGGGGTTTAAATTATACATATGTTAGACTTCTTGAATAAACTTTATTAAATTTATTTCAGCCTCTGGGTGCTTCATTTTGAATGAATTCTATTAGTATGTCTTCAAGTTCACTGATATTTTCTTTGTTTTTTTACTTTTCTTTCTTGTGTTTTTTTTAAAATTTCAGATTATTATCAGAGTATAAGTAACCAAGTCACAATTTTTTAATTTGTTAGGTAAATTCTCTCCTATAGTTGTGTCCCAAACTCAAAATATGTGCCATACACCCCTATCTTGTGCCCTTTAAGTGGGAGCACACCAATACCCCCTGCCCTCTCCATTATTCCCCTTTCCCACAACTTGAATCAAATTAAGTTTTTCTCCTATGTGGGCATGTACTAGATTGTCTACTGGCTTCAAAATAAAATTGAGTAAAATTGGATACTTGCTTTTCTATTCTTGTGATACTTCACTAAGAAGAATGTGTTTCATCTCTATCCAGGTTAATACAGAAGGTATAAAGTCACCATCTTTTCTTATGGCTGAATAGTACTCCCTGGCATACATATACCATAGCTTGTTAATACATTCCTGAGTTGATGGGCATTTAGGTTATTTCCACATCTTCATGATTGTAACTTGAGAGCTGTGATAAACATTCAAGTACAAATGTCTTTATGATAGAATGACCTTTTTTCCTTCTGGGTAGTTGCCCAGTAGTTGGATAGTGGGGTCAAATGGGAGGTCTAATTTGAGCTCTTTGAGGATTCTCCATACTTCTTTCCAAAGAAGCTGCATGAGTTTGCAGTACATTTCTCTGATGCTTAGGGATAATGAGCATTTTTTCATGTGTTTGTTAGCCATTCATCTGTCTTCCTCAGCGAAGGTTCTGTTCATGTCTCTTGCTGGATAGGACTATTTTCTCTTTTCTGTTGATCAATTTGAATTTTCTATAGCTGCTAGTTATCCAGCCTTTGTCACATTCATAACATGAAAATATCTTTCCTCATCATGAAGGTTGTGGATTTGCTTTAATTGTTGTGTACCTGGCTGTGCAAAAGCTTTTCAGTTTAATTAAGTCCTTTTTGTTCATTTTTGTTGTTGCAATTGCCTCTGAAGTCTTCTTCATAAAAATCTTTCCCCAGGCCAACACCCTCAAGAGTATTTCCCACACTTTCTTCTAGGATTTTTATTGTTTCATGTCTTAATTTAAATCTTTTATCCATCTTGGGTCAATTTTTTTAAGTAGTGAAAAGTGCGGGTCCTGTTTCAGTCTTTTACATGTGGTTATCTAGTTTAGCCAGCACCATTTATTAAATTGGGATTCTTTTCCCTGGGATATGCTTTTGTTTTGTTTATCTAAGATCAGATGACTGTAAGTGACTGATTTCATCTCTTGGTTTTCTATTTGGTTCCACATGTCTGTATCTCTATTTTCATGCCAATGTCAAGCTGTTTTGATTACTAAAGACTTGTAACATACCTAAAGTCTGGTAGAATGATGGCTTTAGTATTGTTTTTATTACTAAAAATTGTGTTTGCTATGCAGGTTTTTTTCTGATTTTATACAAAACAAAGAACCATTGTTTTCCAGTTCTTCAAAGTATGATGTTGGTTTTAATGGGATTGCACTGAATCTGTAGTTTGCTTTGGGTTGGATAGATATTTTAACAATATTGGTTCTTCCCAGCCAAGAGCATGGTATGCTCTTCCATTTGTTGATGTCTTCTGCTATTTCTTTTCTTAGGGTTTCATAATTCTCTTTGTAGAGGTCCTTTACCTCTTTTGTTAAATATATTCCTAGATATTTCATTTTCTTTGAAGCTACCGTGAAGTGATATTTTCTTCTTCAGTGTCTAATCTACATTATTCCTGCCATTAATTTTTTTTTAACTTTCTTTATAATGGCAAAATATACATGAGATAAAGTGTGTTTTTATTATTTTTCACAGACCAGTGGCATTAAATAAATTCACCTTGTTGTGCAATCATCATTATTGTTCACCACCAAAAGGTTTACATCATTCCAAACAGAAGCTATGTGCACATCAAACAATAAGCAATAAAATTCTATTACAAATATTGTATTTTTAAATATATTTTACTTCAAAATATAGTTCTATTTTCATTATGTTTATATTAATATTTTTTCTATGTTTACCAGGTAGAGCATATTTATACTATTTAATTACATACCTTTATCAACAAATTCATTTATCACTAACACTTATAGGGGTTTTTTTGTTATGTGTCACATTTTCATGCTTAATATGTCTAGTAGTTTTTGATTGAATACTGGCTATTGGGAGCTTTATATTGATGTATGTTACATTTTGTTTTTCTTTGAGGGATATTATTATGTTTTCACAAGCAGCTAAGTTATTATTGATTAGTTTGATCCTGTTAAAAATTGTCTGTAAGCTCTTCTGCTGTGTGTCTAAAGAGTAACTTTTATTCTGGGGATCATTTAGCTCTTCTTTTAAAGTATGACCTTTTTGGTGTCTCTACTAAATGCCCAGTATAGTCAATGAGGTTTTTCCATTCTAACTACAGAGAACTTAATTCATTTCTGTGTGAATTTCAGCTTTTTTTTGTTTTGCCTTATAACTTCATAGTAATTGTTCTTTCTTCAGAAGTTATTCGTTTTCTTGTGCAGTTTCATTTTACATATGCATAGAGAAACATTTATCTAAAAAAATTCAAGAGGATGCCTCTGAAAATTTATGAAATGTTTGTTCTAAATAGGTGTTTTCTTGAAACTCTTCCCAAAAGTCTAGTTGCCTCTCCTTTCCTGAATTTTGATTTCTGACTCCTCAACTTAGCAAGATTGTGAAATTCCCCATTCCTGCACCACAGTTTATAAATTACCTGTTGGCAGAATATCTGGGTAATAATAGGGTTCCTTGTTTGTTTCTCTTCTTTCAGGGGTTACACTACCGATGTGTTTATTTTTGTTTTCTTTTTTATTCATTGTACGTTACATTATTTTGATAATGCTCATTGTATCTTTTTAAGTGATAATTGTTATAGTAGGGTCATGTTACATTTTTAGTCAAACAGGCATGTGTTATTCATACTACATTTTATGGTATACATAGCTTAGCTTTGAATTAAATAGAATAGATAATGTGTATCTAAATTAATTCTGATGACCAGGCAATGACCGGCATTTGAAGCAGACTACTCCAAATAAAAAAAGTAAATAATAATATAATCATGACAGTTTTTAGTGTATACCGTATTCCAGTACTCTGGTGTGTGTTTACATGTATTATTGCATGTAATAATTTCTTCATGGAAGTTATTATAACAGTTTTACAGATGAAGAAATTAAAACTCAGAGTTGTTAGGTTATTTGCTTAAGCTAAATAATTAGCAAAAGAAAGATGTCAGTCTAAACTTTCTATGTAATTCAAAAGTCCTTGCTAATAATAATAATAATAATTTAAAATTTTGTCTTCTGTAAGTTGAAGACAAAATTACATATGTATTAATATAATCATTTAACCCCCCCACTTTTATTTTGATAGTTTTTTTCTTTTTTACCATTACACACAGCTAATCTCTGTTTAGAATCAAAGTACAAAGAAACATTTTCTTTATAGTCATCATTCTCTTTGATTTTTATGTGTGTCCATTGGGAAGAGTCTTTCACCATCCTTTGGTACAAACCTTCTTATCTAATTTTATAGATAGGGAGATAGAAACTAAGAGAGGTGAAAAAGATCTGCCCAAGTTCACAAAACTTGTTGGCCAAATATGGGCTAGGACTTAGTTTTCTCAACTCTCACTTTCATGTTCCTAAATGGTTTCCTAATGTAAGGACAAAATATGTTTTGATAGTCAGTGATTTATGAACTCAGAAATTGGATGCATGTCTGCAGCTAAATCAGGTGCATGTCTGAGATTAATGTGATCATAGGAAGTAGTAGTGAGTAATAGAGAATATAAAACACATAAGAGAAAGCCCTTAGGAGGGTATGTGATTACTAAATCCTTGGAGAGCCATCTACTTGGCAGAAGAAAGGGAGGAGCAATTATCTCCCTTAATTGAGGATTGGCCAAAGATGTGTCAAGTCTCCATACTTCTGGTTTGTCCTTACAGGAGTATCAAATGGGTTCCTAGAATTCCCAGAACACCACACAGGGGAATGCTGGACAGAAAGTGAGGGGGGAAGTATGCTTTCAAGACTTGATTGAAGTCTTCATGGAAATTGATAAAATAATTGCTAGAAAAGAGGTAAAGCTCTCTTTACTTGAAATCCAAAGTACTGCATAAGAGGTCTCCAATATAGTATATTTGCTAACTACATTTCCACATAGGCTGCTAAGGGTGAATGGAGGCAACTGCTGTCTAAAATTGGGGTTCATCTAGTATAATAGAAAACCATGAGTCAGACAAGTCTCAAGAACCATAGGCAACAGGAATACCTAAAATCAAAATAGCTTCCTCCTTTTTTTCCTTGCCTAAATCGTGGAGACATGGATTAAGGGCAATGAGCTCATCAACTCAGGACTACCCTCCTGAAGTGTAACCAGCACTGTTAGCACATACGTGATTAGGCATGGACCCTCTAAAGGTAAATTAAGTATTTCTGCCAGGTAAATAGAGAATTAATAAGCAAGAAATTTAGGTATCATAGATTGTCCTTGTCCTACTAGGCAATCAAAATACTTTATTTTATTAAAAAAATGTGTTGTTACAGACAATCTTAAAAGTTAAAAAGAAAAAATTTCAAACATCATTATTGGTTAGAAATGATAATTTAAAAAGTGTTGGCAATTTAAAAAATTTTCATTGAGATTTACTTCCGTATGTGCACTTCAGTGTTGGTACATTAGTTCCAATTTGGTATTGAGTACATATGTTTGTTTCTCCATTCTTGTGATGTTTCACTTAGTATGGTTTCCAGTTATGTTTATGTTGTCACAAAAGACACTAGATCACCTTTTCTATGGCCAAGTAATACTCCATGGCACACATATATCACATTGTATTAATCCATTCATGTATTGATGAGCACTTGGGTTGTTTCCATGTCTTGGTGAATTGTGCTGTTTTATAGATTTCAGTGTAGGTGTCCTTTTTATAAAATTACTTTTTTCCCTTTGGGTATATGCCAAGCAGTGGGATTGCTAGAACAAATGATAGTTCTATTTTAAGTTTTTTGAGGTATCTCTGTACTACTTTCCATAGAGGGTATACTGGTTTAAAATTCCACCAATAGTGTAGAAGAAATAGTTCTTTTCTCTTTGCATTTATTCTGGAATCTTATTTTGGGACTTTTTGATAATACTCATTATCATTGAAGGTAAGGATACTTCATTGTGGTTTTGATTTGCATTTTTCTAATGATAAGAGACTAAGAATTTTTTCGTGAGTTTGTTGGCCATCTTCATTTGCAAAGTTTCTGTTCATGTCTTTTGGCCACTTTTTTAATGGGGTTTTTGGTTTTTTTCTTGATGCTTTGCTTGAGTTCTTTGTAGATCCTGGTTATCAGATGTATAGTATTTTCCCCCAAAAAAATCTATGTAGGGGAGGGGAAAGATGAGGATGGGTAAATTCATACTTATTGGGTACAGTGTACAATACTTGGGTGAAGGACACACTTATAATTTTGACTCAGTCTGTACAAAAACCAAATTTGTAAACAAAGCATGTACTTCCTAATATTCTCAAATTAAAATACAATTATATATGTGTCAAAATAATCTTTTTAAGTGGTTGTATAATATTTTATGAAGCAAATTTACTATGGTTTATTTAAACACTCTCCATAGTTCCCCTAATCAGGTTTTTGACATGTTTCTTTTGCTATTATAAATAATACTGCTGTATTATTTATGCATATGTCTTTTTTATATTTATGTGGTCAGTAACACAATACTGAAATGAATTGGCTTTGTGGAAACACTAGAAAGGTTTAGTGACAGACCATTAGTTAAAAATATTGTTGTAAATGAATGAATTCTGATGAAAATAAGGTATTGAATTCCAGGGTAATACTAAGAGTTTTTTTTTTTATTTGTTTGTTTTTAACTATTGAGGGTATTAGGGAAGGGTTTTATATACAAGGGGACATTCAACTTGAATGTAGAAAGATAAATAGATTTAATTTTCCAGACTGAGAGAAGAACAAGGAACTTTTTAAGAAGAAAAAGTCATAGAGTCGTGTAAGTATATGTCACCACTAAGGAAATGATGAGATATTTAATGGAATATAGAGTACATGGAGGAAAGATGAAGGTAGGCATTGTGTTGTATAAAAGATAGTAGGGATCAGATTGGTTAGTGCCTTGATTCCATGCTGAGTCTTTGGGACTTTATGAGTTATAGAGCATCACTGGCAGTCTTTGAGAAGGGGACATTCATGGATACCAGTTTCATTCATCCCTAAAGGTTGAAATATAGGTAATTCTCTAAGGTGACTGAGTAAAAGTCAACCTCTTTTAAGCACACTTGTCCCAGATGCCTCTTTAAGACCACTTGGTTGTACCTTTTTCTCACTGCTTTCTATACTTAAATTCCTTGTTTTCTGAATGATCTCTGGATCTTGTTATAGTGCTTTGATTCTTCAGAAACATATGTATACCCTTTCTTCACTCAATGACTTCAGTTCCTACTTAGCTACTGGCTCCTAGATTTAGTCTCAACTGCAGGTTGAAATAACAAACATTTCTTCCTCAAGCCCCATTGCCATAGACTCCTTCCCAGTTTGCTCATTCCTCTAACATCCTAGCCAAAAGACAGCAGAGGTATGATGAAAGGCTTTAGCGTGAGAGAGAGGAATAGTTGTGATAGACTATAAGACCTTCAAAGCCTAAAATATTTGTCATCTGGTTTCTTACTGAAAATGTTTGCTGATGTCTTCTCTAGATCAAAATAAATGAATAGTTATCAGATAGTTAATAAAAAATAGCTGCTATGTAGGCACATTTGTATAATATTTTTAAATTTCAGGTAAGGAAAAAAATTCACAAATAGGGATGACCCAAAACAAAGCAAATACCAGGCTGTCAGACTCTATATCCTATAACAATATAGAAATATCCATGTGTAGATAAAATAAAAATTTATGGCCTAGACAATTATTAGAAAGCCATTGTCAAATAGCCAAGGACACAGAAAATATTTTTCTCATTTATCTTTTTTGAAACATTACATCGAGATATACTTCAGATATGTCTAAGGTAAATAAAAATACAAAGCTTTTTTAAAGAGAGATTATAAATTCAAAGACTGGAAGCTTAAAATAATTTAAAGATAAAATTCTATTCAAATTGTAGCTAGAAATACAGGGGAAGGAAAAGATCTAATGTAAATATCTTAAATGGTTCTTGAAAGTGAAAATAATATACTGATAGTAACATAATGATAGTAGATTATGGCAAGTTCTATACCCTACCAAAAAATAGATTTTGACAAGTAAGAACATGTTACATTATGATGAATTCTTCATCATATGCAGAGTGCATGTGTCTATGTATGTGTGCATGGTTATTTATTTTATTCTTAATGGTGAAAATTAGAGCCATATTCATAAAATACATGTTCATAAAAATTTAAAATAACTGGTATAACTTAATTGGATGGTCATCTTCCAGATTAACAGGGGTAAAAAGAAAAGAAAATATAAATGATATGCCAAAAGAGGTATTTGGAGAGATTACTACTCTTTATTCATTTCAGATTTTCCTCTATTTCTTGCTACACAGGAAATTTGTCCTGGAAGTTATATGTGGCCAATTGCTTTGGCCAACAAATATGAGTGGAAGTCACTGGTGTCGATTTATTGTAGAAGCATTACATTTTTGGTGCTTTACTCTCCAGCTCTCTTTTGCTTACTTTGGCAGCTACAGACACCTTTGTTAAGATAGAGATACTCTAAGATTAAAGCACCCTGGAATGCTAAACAAGCACATGGTCAACACACAGACACCCTGAAGAAAGCCTTGTACCTGAGTGGACATTACATAATTCTCTAGTTATATATTTCTGCAGTATAACTCAGTCTATGAAGACTAATACACAGAAAATAAAGAAAAATGACAGAAAGCCAGGATAGTAACACAAAATTAACACTAAACATATCTATTTCTGACAAAATACATACATGTGTTAAACTTACATATTTTTAAGTCTTGAAAATAAAATTTATTGTCTGCAAAATAAAAATGGGAACAACTGTATAATTACAGAGAAAAATATAAAATACAACAGGTAATAAAATTAAGCACAACTCATTATTACTATTTGACATTAAATAGGACAATGTGCCTTCATTTTCTTGATAAAATATGTAAACTACATAAATACAATAATAATTAGGTACATATCTGTGTGTAATTATGTATATATACATACATATAAAACAAACACTATTAGATGCACGAGAAAAGATAGATATAATAAAGTGTAGCTTTAATAATAGAAGATTATCTCACCAGGAATATATAAACATTCTGGACCTGTATGTACCAAAATATACAAATGAAGATAAGAAGAAGAGCGCCCAACTGATTTAGATGCTGTGGAGAAAGCTATATGTTCTTGAGACCTTAAAAGTGCTTTTTCAAATTTAAGAGCTAAGAGAGGTAAGAGCAGTTTTGTCCTTACCTCTTTACCTGCACTGCTCTTTCCCATTGCTTATTTGGGATAAGTCAGTGTTGGGGATGGAAGGATGACAAATTTATGTAGCTGGGAGGGAAAGGAGAAGATAGATCATGAGCTAGGTAGCAGAGAGAATTTGAGGATAGGAAATATGTATGTTTTTATGCTGAGGGAATCTGGGAAAAGGAGAATAATGGGTAGAAGACTCTTTCTGTGGAAGCAAGACAAAATGGAACCAAAGGAAAGGTGTATTCTGACTGCATGTCTTAGGCAGAAAAGGGAAAATTCTTCTTCAAATCTAGCAGTAAGGTTGGGTGAAGATGAAGATACATTGGAAGGGTGAACTGAAAACATGCATGGTACCTACCCTACTTACCCTACGGTTTCTTTCCCATTGCTCCTAACTCTTCCTCTTGTTGCCATTTAGAACAAATCTAGTCTTTCACATGCCAGCCGTTCTGGCCACTTTTGAAGATAATGACTACATCTCCTCTGAGTTACTGATTCATTGGCATACATATACCCAGGTCATTGAATTACTTCTTAGGAGTTTAGGTTTTATTCCAGATTCTAAGATGATGAATGATTATCAGATAGTAATTGGTGACCTCTAAAAGAGATTCCTACAGATAGCAGTAGTTTAAGGAAGTTTGTTATTGTTTTGCTTTTTTATAGAAAGGACAGGGTAGATTCTAGATGTGAGAGAAAGGTTAACTTTGCTATTATTCCTTAGAAAAACATAAAACAGATTATGAAGATGAGGGTTAACAATGCTTGAGAAGAATGTGGTGTTCAAGAAGCCAATGTAAGTTTTCTGAAAACAAGCCAACTCAAACTAAAGAAGATTACAGCAGTGCTCTTGGGATAATGGATCTTTCAAAACTCATGCTATCTTTTTTAAAATTTATTTTTTGTTGAGGTAAAATATACATATGTAATTTACCATTTTTTTTTGCCATTTTTAGGTATACAGGTCAGTGGTAATAAATATATTTATATCTTGTTCCTTCTTCATCCTCCTGTTCCCCTTCCTTGCCTCTGATAACAACTAATCTACTCTCTACCTTCATGACATCCTTTTGGGGGGGGGGATGGAGGATTGCTATTTATAAATGAGAGCATGTAATATTTATCTTTCTGTGCTTACTTCAAATTTAAGAAATGAAACTACTAGAAGAAAACATTGAGAAAATATTGCGGAACATTGATGTGGGAAAAGTTTTTCTTTGTGTGTAAGACCTCAAGAGCACAGGCAATCAAAGCAAAAATAGCCGAATGGGATTATACCAATCTAAAAAGCATCTTCACAGCAAAAGAAACAATCAACAAAATGAAGAGACAAACCACATAATGATAGAAAATATTTGAAAATGTGACAAGGGATTAATAACCAGACAAGGAGCTTCAACAGCTCAATAGCAAAACAAACAAACAAAACAAATAGCCCAAAAGATTCTCAAAGATCTCAAAAGTAGACATATAAATGGCCAATAGGTAAATAATAAATACTTAACCTCATTAATCATTGGATAAATGCAAATCATGAGCAAAATGAGTTATGTCACCCTGTTAAAATGGCTTTATCAAAGATGGGCAATAATAGATGCTGACAAAGATGTGGAGAAAGGAGATCCTTTGGACACTGTTGGTGGGAATGTAACTTAGTATAGCCACTAAAGAGAACAGGATGAAGATTCCTGAAATAACTAAAAATAGAATTACCATATAATCCAGCAATTCTACTGCTGAGTCTAAATACAAAGAAAGGAAATTGGTATATCAAAGAGATATCTGCATTCCTATGTTTATTGCAGCTGTCTTCACAATAGCCAAAATATGGAATCAACCTAAGTGCCCATCAAGAGATGAATGAATAAAGAAAATGTATTATATACATACAGTGGAATATTATTCAGTCATACAAAAGAAAAAATAATTGAGCCTTATAGTTTGCAGCAATATGGATAGAACCAGAGGCCATTCTGTTAGTAAAGTAAGCCAAGCACAGTGAGACTTACATTACTTGATATTTCTGTGGTATGTAACACTCATAACCACTCTCTCTCACTAGGGATTGAGTTCTCTCAGGACTCCCAGACATTTCCCACCACTATAGTTTTTTTCCTACTTTAGTTGCATCTTAATTTATTTGTTTCTGTATTGGCCTCTTCTTCCTCATTTTCTTTTTTTTTTTTTATTATATGATAGCTGTGTACATTAATGCAATCATGGGGTACAGTGTGGTGTTTTCATATGCAATTTGAAATATTTTCATCAAACTGGTTAACATAGCCTTTGTGTCATTTTCTTAGTTACTGTGATAAGACATTTATATTCTACTCTTAGAAAGATTCACTTGTACCTTTGTAAGATAAACCATAGAAGTGATCCCTCCAACCACCCTTCCTCCACCCAACCCACCCTCCCCTCCCCATATTCCTAGGGTATAATTAGGTTATAGCTTTCATATGAAAGCTATAAATTAGCTTCATAATAGGTCTGTGTACATTGGATACTTTTTCTTCCATTCTTGTGATACTTTGCTAAGAAGAACAATTTCCAGCTCCATCCATGTGAACATGAAGGATGTAAAGTCTCCATCTTTCTTTATGGCTGCATAGTATTCCATGGTGTACATATACCACAATTTATTGATCCATTTGTGGATCGATGAGCACTTGGGCTTCTTCCATGACCTGGCAATTATGAATTGGGCTGCAATAAACATTCTCATACAAATATTTTTGTTGTAATTTGGTTTTTGGTCTTCTGGATATATAACTAATAAAGGAATTGCAGGATTAAATGGCCGGTCTATTTTTAGTTCTCTAAGTGTTCTCCAGACGTCTTTCTAAAAGAAGTGTATTAGTTTGCATTCCCAGCAGCAGTGTAGAAGTGTTCCCTTTTCTCCACATCCACGCCAGCATCTCTGATTTTGTGATTTTGTGATATGGGCTAATCTTACTGGAGTTAGGTGATATCTCAAAGTACTTTTGATTTGCATTTCTCTGATGATTAAGGATGGTAAGCATTGTTTCATATGTCTGTAGGCCGTGCGCCGATCTTCTTCAGAGAAATTTCTCTTCAAGTCCCTTGCCCACCCTGAGATGGGATCACTCATTCTCTTCTTGCTAATATGTTTGAGTTTTCTATGGATTCTGGTTATTAAACCTTTGTCAGAGATATAACCTGAAAATATCTTCTCCCATTCTGATGGCTGTCTGCTTGCTTTACTTACTGTGTTCTTGGCTGTGCAGAAGCTCTTTAGTTTGATCAGGTCCCAATAGTGTATTTTTGATGTTGCTTCAATTGCCCAGGTGATCCTCCTGATAAAATATTCGCCCAGGTCGATTTCTTCAAGTGTTTTCCCTACACGTCTAGTATTTTCTCATTTTCTATTAAACCAGAATTTTTGAAGTGTTCTCTGAAAACAGTGGACATCAGGATCATCTGTGGTGCTAGTTAAAATGTAAATTCTTGGCCCAT